>CAIGRF010291415.1:42939-62709 GCA_903798235.1 Fraxinus ornus | reverse complement strand
ACAAGGTGCACCTTCTTTTCCGGAAGCCTATCGTTAGAAACTCCAAAGTTAAGCGTGCTTTGCTTGGAAGAATTCTATGATGGGTGACCCCCTGGGAAGTTTTCTCGGGGAGCGTGCGAGTGAGGACAAAGTATGCTGAAAAGACCCATGTTGGTACAGTGGGGACAGTACGTCGTCGATCTAATGGTCGGGACAGCCCGTTAAGTGGGACCTGGGTCGTTACATTTACCTTCATAGGGTCAATTTCATTCACACACAGATATCTTTAAGGCTCTTAGATTTCCGAAGAAAGTATTGATTTATAACTTAAAATAATAACAAAGATTACATTTTATCGAATTCAAATCCGTATACATAAGATGTCCTGCATCATTGATAGTACTTGCGTAGATGCTCCACATTCCAGCGATGAGGTTGTGTCTTTCCATCCATGCCTTTGATTTTATAGGTTCCAGGTTGAACCTCTTCACATATGTGGTATGGACCCTCCCAATTGGGTCCCAAAGTCCCTGACCCATGTTCTTTTGAAAGTGGGAACACCCTTCGCAGCACCAGCTCATTTAGTCGAAATGATTTATTCTTTACTTTCGAATTAAAATACGTGGTCATTTTCCTTTGGTATATGGCCAATCTGGCCTGAGAATCATGCCTCCTTTCGTCGAGGAGGTCTAGCTCACACCTTCTCATCTCCTCATTACTTATCTCATTGAAGTATATTCGCCTGGGAGATGGAAGACCCACTTCGACTGGGCTCATAGCCTCAGTTCCATAGGTCATGGAGAATGGGGTCTCTTTAGTTACATTTCGCCTTCTTGTTCTGATAGCCCAAAGTACTTGGGGTAGCTCATCGACCCATGCCCATTTGGAAGTATCTAGCTTCGTCTTCATGGTGTACTTAATTGTTTTGTTGACAGCCTCAACTTGCCCATTGGCTTGAGGATGAAGCGGGAAAGAAAAATGCTTCTTGATACCCAGTTCCTCACACATCTCCATAGCCTTCTTGTTATCGAATTGTTTACCATTGTCTTACACAATCGATTGCAGAATTTTGAACCTGCAAATGATGTTCTTCTAGAGAAACTTGGAAGTGTTTGTATCGGTTATTTTGGCCACGGGTTTGGCTTTTACCCATTTTGTAAAATAATCAATGGCAACGATTGCGAAGCTAGAACTTTCCCTTCCCTTAGGAAGAGGCCCAATTAGATCGACTTCCCATTTTGCAAAGGGCCAAAGGTTGGAAGCTACGCTCAATTCTTGTGAGGGTTGTCTCTGGATTGTCGAAAAATGTTGGTACTTATCACATTTCCTGACAAACTGTTGCACATCCTTTTTCAAGGTGGGCTAATAATACCCTCGTCTAAGGACCTTTTGTGCCAAGGACCATTCTACCGTGTGATTGCCACAAACTTCCTTATGGATTTCCCAGAGGACATAATTTGCGTGCTCTCCTCCGACACACTTGAGCGGGGGCAATGAAAACCCACGTTTGTACAGCACATCGTCTTAGAGGACAAAATGGACAGATCTCCTTCTTAGCTTCTGAGCCTCTTTTTTTCCCTGCGACAGGGTCTGATCCTTCAGGTAGGATATGATGGGCTTCATCCAGAGAAGGGTATCTTCTACCCACATTACTGTTCCACTTACATCAGTAGAGAGTTTGGGGAGGTGCTCAATGGGAACTACTGTGAATAGTTCAAAATCTTTGCTACTTGCCAATTTTTCTAGTGTGTCGGCATGAGCATTATGGGATCATGGTATCTGCACTAGTTCGAACCTCTCAAATGAGGGAATGAAGCTCATAACCAACGTCAAGTATGCCACCATAGATTTATCCTGGCAGAGAAATTTCCATGAACTTGGCTAACCACTAGCTAGGAGACACTGCTGATGGTGAGCCTCTTTACTTTCATTTTATTTGCTAGCCTTAGGCCAGCTAAGAGGGCCTCATATTCTGCTGCATTGTTTGTTGCCTTAAAACTAAACCTCACAGCGTACGTAAGCTTGTACCCTTCTAAACTGACCAGGATAATCCTTGCTCTTGACCCTCTGTCTCCAGATGACCCATCAACGAACAGGTTCCATTTTCTCCTCAACCTTTGGAACAGGACTAAATTCTACCATAAATTCTGCTAAGGCTTTCTCTTTGATGGCTGCTCTTAGTTTGTAAGAAATATCGAATTCACTAAGCTCCACAGCCCATTTGAGTAGCCTCTTAGAAGCGTCTGGCTTCTGAAGCACCTGCTTAAGAGGGTAATTTGTTAATACATGGATGCTGTGAGCCTGAAAGTATGGCCTCAACTTCCTTGATGCAGTTACTAAAAATCTCCATATCTGGATATCGAGTTTCTGCTGCTAGGAATGCTTTGCTCACATAATAGACTGGTAGCTGGTGGTTGTTTTCCTCTCTGATTAAGATGGAGCTAAAAGCTTCGAAGGTTACTGCTAGCTACAAATACAGTACCTCATGGTCTCTAGGCTTTGACCTTTTCAGGGTTCGCTTCGATGCTTCTTTGGTTAATAATGTAACCCAAGAATTTGCCTGATGATACCCCAAAGGTACACTTCAAAGAATTAAGTTTCATCCGGTACCTTAGTAGGATTTGGAATGTTTCGTTGAGATGGGCAATATGATCATTTTCCTTTAAACTTTTCACCAACATGTCATCCACATAGACCTCCATGGTCTTTCCAATAAGGTCGACAAACATTTTGTTGACCAACCTTTGGCAGGTCGCCCTAACATTTTTCAATCCAAAAGGCATTGCCTTATAACAATAAAACCATTTATCTATGATGAAAGACATATGCTCCTTATCCGTCGGAAATATGGGGATATGGTTATATCCTGAGTAGGCTTCTATAAAGTTAAGGAGTTCATGACCTGCATTCGAATCTACAAGTTGATCTATTCTGGGGAGTGGAAAGCTGTCTTTGGGACAAGTCTGGTTTAAGTTTGAGAAATCTATACACATGCTCCACTTCCCATTGTGCTTTTTTACCAATACTAGATTTGAGACCCACTTTTACAGATTCCCTTATAAACCTATTATCAATCAACTTCTTAACCTCATCCTTGAGAGACTCATATCTCTTCGGGTTGAGGCCTCTCCTCTTTTGCCTATGTGTTTTAGCCTTTAGACCAATATTCAAGTGGTGGCAACTAACCTTTGGGTCGATGCTCACCATGTCACCATGCTTCTAGGTAAAGACATCAAGGTTTTTTAGCAAGAAGTTTTTCAACTTCTCCTTCACTTTCAATAGCAAACTGCTTCCCACCTGCAGGCATTTTGATTGATCTTTAGGGTCTGCTGGGAAGGTCTCCAACTCTTCCATGGGGACTCCATGAGGCTTGCAATCAATGATGTGAAGGTCCAGCTCCTCCAAGTAAGCTGTTTCTTCAGCAACTATCCCTTCTTCAGGCCTCGATCATTACGACATCTTCCCTTTGTCCACGGACATTTCCTTGTTCAGGGAGGTCGCTCATGTCGACATTCATAACAATTACGTTGATGGTCCTTGGTTTTTCTTTCCTTAAGGAGTTGGAGTAGCACTCTCTAGCTCCTCTTTGGTCACCTCGGATCGTGGCGATGCCATTTTCAGTTGGGAACTTCGTGCATAGGTGATGAATTGAGGCGATCGCCCATAGTTCCTTCTGTCTTCCAAGTACCCCATGGTTAGCGGATCGATTATCAACCACCAGGAACTCTATGAAGTGGCAAGAAATAGGATCTGCTCCCATCTCTATCGCCAAAGTTATTTTGCCTCTTGGGATGATGCTATCTCATGTGAAGCCGTATTGGGGGAACTCATTGGGGTCAACTCGTAATCAACTTTTATTTTATCGAAGGTGGTGCCAAATATGAAGTTAGCCGAGCTTCCATTATCCACTAACATTCTTTTCAGACCGTTACAGGCCACAACAGCCCTTACCACAAGGGCGTCACAGTATGGATAATGCACTCCCACTGTATCTTTCTGGGTGAAAGTTATAGGTGGAATCGCTCTCCCCACCGAAGATTGTCTAACTATATAACTGGTCATGTGTGGGTCATTTGCTTCCCTGGCATAGTTCCTTTGTGAATTTTGGTATTTTCCTCCACCTCCCTCCCCTCGACATGAGGGCTTCTAAAGATATGTCAATTTCTCTGATGGGTTTCTGTTCGTTGTTAGGTGGGAGACTCCGTCTTCGCCTCTGACCCTCTTTAAGTCTTTCAGTGTTATTTTTCCTTCCTCTTGGAGGGTCGTTCTTGTTCGACCGAGGCTGCTAATTTGGTCTATATGAAGCGTTCCTTGGGGGATGTCTTCCACTTCCTTGATGTTGGTTCTAGGAGTGTCTTGAGACGTCCCAGTAATTCTCCGTACGATGTCCATGGGACTGGTGATATGAGCAGTAACTGGTCACTTCATCCCTATTTCTAGGTTCAGCGCCTCATTCGCTACCTCGCCTCCTTTATGGGTGCCTCGGGTAAGGATGACACTGGTTCATTTCAACACCAGGATTGACCTCTTCATAGGCTACAGTCGATACGACGTTAAGTGTTGCTGCGACAAGCTCCAGCCCATGATTTAGTGGTGTATGCTCATTTATCAAATAGGAAGCAGGCCCTCTTCCACTTTGCATTTGGGAAGGTGAGAGACCTTGGCTAGCCCTGTTCCTATGATCCTTCAACTCTTCATTGAGGATTTCACGCTTTATCATTTCTAATAAGGCATCATAGGTGGTGGGTCTTTGTAGGGATGACAAAAAAGCTCGTCGACTTGGACGGCTTGGGCTCGTCTTGAAAAAAGCCCAACTTGTATTTAAAAATAAAATAAAAATTTAAAGCTGCCTGCATAGTAGCTGCCTGGGCGGCTGGGCAGCTATTTTGCTGATAAAATTAATAGTTATTATTAATGACAAAGCTTGAGAATAGCCAGTTTTCAGATTCTGAAAAGATAAAATTTTATCAACAAAGAATTGTTAGATGCTTCCTTCTAGTAGCCTCGTGTGCCAAACTTCAACTCCTGACTTAGAGTCGAGTGAAAACCTCTGCATTTCATTGTTGGGGTGGCTCCTTTCAGATTCATATGGGTCTTGTAGTTGTTGATATGCTTCGCAGGGTCACCTCTTCCATCATACTTGGAAATTTTGGGAAGAGTAAAGTGGTTCAACATGGGGACATTCCTTATGGCCTCTGAGAAAGGTGAGTGTTCGTCGTCATCATCTAGGTCATAGGACCTCTGAGGTTCGTCTGAGTCTCCTTCTTCCCCTTAATGAATTTGAGGAGGTGGTTGAGAAGTACCCACTTCACTTCTAGTTTGTTTTCTTCTTTCGTACCTATTTCTAGGAGGCGAACATGAGGCTCTTCTTGATATGTTGGATGTTGTTCTTCATTTTGGCGAAGCTCCTGTTGCCTACTTCTAGGCATTGGTAGATGAGGATAAGCCTGCCTATTTCTAGGCGCCTAGGGTGAATGATCTTACCTATTTCTAGGCGACCTTGAACTTATTCTATCGAAGATGCTGACCAAGCTTTGGGGTCTATCATCTGGCTTATAATTTGGAAGAAAGTTGAAAGGAGCTTCATACGGCCTTTCCAAAGCATAGTTGGTCGACATATCCACCTCGACCTCTCTTTCCTGAGGAACCTCCATTCCGACGTAATGATGTCTAGCCAATTGGCTTTGGACCTCTTCCTCCTCCTAATAATATTTTTGTGCTTCTGGAAAGGCATTCTCAGGAGCCTCGTACAGAGGGGTGGTATCTTCCTCATCCCTACATGTTCATTTTGGCGATGTATATTGAAAATAACAATCACTTTTCCTTTGACTTGTATCCAACCGTCTTGTACTAGAGTAATGAAGGAATTTCTAAGTGATATATTCCCTTGAATTTTCGAGTCCTTTTATATATGTATTTGGTCTTTTTTTTTTCTACATTAAGATGCCAACCCCCTTCTCCCTACAAGAAAGGGCTATTTATACTGTCATGACCGACGTTGTGACCGTTGGATCAAAACCACGTAGCCAAATCTCCAATACTAAAACCTCACATCACTATTTATTCCTTCAATTAATATTGACAATGGGTCAGCCATTCTATATTGTAAGCTGACATAATGACACATTTTATTAAAAACGTCACATCAGTCACTTCTAAGAAATCTTCGAATCTACTACAAGAGACAGTGTCGACTTCATAAGTTTCGGGCGAGTGAGAACCTCGGAAGAGATCTTTGTGGAAATTCTCTAAGTGGAGAGCTTCAGTCCCTTTCTTTATTTCCTTAGGCAGTAGTTTAACCCAAGTTGTAGTGCATCGCCTCGAGGTAGTACCTCAGCATGGACTTCAACCTACGATACAAGGACTTCGGACTCTTCATGTTCTAACCTCATGGGTTTTATTTTTTACTTTCCTCGTTGACCTTTTGCTTAAGTGGCTCTCCACGTGGTAGTCTCATATGGAGCCTCGAAAATGAGGCGTAACAAGTACTATTAATGATCTGTAGCACAGTTTTCATTGCTTTGTTTAGGTCTGCTATAGAGTACTTAGTATAAATGTTTTTCATGTACCATATGCACTGCACACACTAAGATCTTATGAGTGGATCTTGACTAGGTGTGTGAAATTTATGATGATGGTCATCTGTTAATGAGGTGACCTTGAACATGAATTGACCTTTAACTAGTTGACCTGAGCTATAGTATATTCCCTGAAAAGAGAAATTGAGTCATCTTATACTCTTCTTTGGAGTGTATTTGACTCGAGCAATTAAGCTCAAGGGGTTTCTCAAAACATGATACCCTATGATCATCTAACTTAGAGATATCGGTCCAAAAATTGTTATATGAGCCATCTTAGTCGCTTAATGAAAAAGAGTTTGCACATAAGATGTGAAAAACAAAACAAAAAAAATTACATATGCTTAAATTCAGGAAGAGTAAAAAAATTATACATGGAAAGATGAGCTTCATTATTTTGTAGGCCCTAGTTGTGTTCGATTTGACTTTCATTAATAGAGGAAAGTACTCATGATGCAATGATGTATAGCATGTCCACAAATTTAAAATTTGGAATCTTGCTCACAAGGAATTAGTGACACCTTACTCATATGAGTTACTTATACAATCTACTCCATTTAAACTTGAACTAAGTATGTAGAAAACTTTAATGTTTATTAATAAAACTTGTACATGCTATCAATTGCACTTTTTATTTGTCATGTATATTGTTGGTATTCCAAAAATATATTTAAACGAAAAAGGGGGGAGAAAGATTTCTTGTTATATTTTCCTTCGTCATTTGTGACAAAAAAGGGGGAGAGAGTAATTAAACGAGAGGAAGTAAGTATGCACTCCAAATCATCATTCCATATCAATTTAAATGAATGAATGCTTTGCTTAGTGTTTTTGAGTTTTGATGTTTTGTAATATTAGGGTAGTAGTTTATGTTTTACTTTGACTTGTAATACTTAGGGGCTGTCTGTTTCCAATTTTTAAAAGCAAAAAATTGATTTTTTTACCCTTTTTTTTCAAACTCAAGGGCTCCACCTGAGAGAAAGCAGACCAAAATTGCGGCTGAAGGCATTAACAACGGTTGGAATTTTGATTTTGAGCAGAGACAGACAGAGCCTTAATTTTGTCACAAAATGTCAAAAGGTGAGTTTGTTAGTTTTCATTGTATAGGTATGACTTTAGACAAAATTAATGTTAATAAAATAGATAAAAGTCAAGGAGTCTATTGGGGTGTTGTATAGATGAACTAGGAGTCTCTAGGTTTGAGTATGGAATAAGGAGAAAAAGTCACCGGAATTATACATACCTAGCGCTAGAGTGACAGTGTTTTTCGTAAAACCCTAGTTTTACAATTTTCAAGAGTTTTATCTATCAAATACTACCCCAATACCTATCTACTATAAATACACGAGCCCCACTTCATAAAAAATGTGGTTGATCATATTATTCTACCTAAAGAACATACTTTGGAAATCTTATAACGAGTATAATCTCTAAGATCAATCAACCACATCTGGGAGAAAACATCAATCCAAATTATCAAAAAACTCACATCCTAAATATCTATAGTGGGTTTTACTGACTTGATCCCAGAGTTCTTTTATACCGTGAGAAGTTTTCTCCGTCATCAAAATACTCGCGTTGTTTGCTTTTTTGCAATTATACAAACTATGGTAATTCAACGTAGGATAGTAATTGCATGTGAATTCATCTAGATCGATTATTAATAATAACTTGTTGCTAATAATAATTGGTAATTTTAAATTCTGCATTATACACCTATTCAACCCTTCTAGGTGTTATTTGGGTCCAACGGTTGTTATTTTTCATAGTGAATAACTCTTATTTTGCTTAAACAATTTGTATCTTGGAATAAGAAGAAGATCTTCCTTGAACTTCTTATACACCATATTTCCTGGCGTTGTAGTCCTATATAACCGGTTTCATCCCATGCTAAGTGGTAGTTAATTTTGGACCCGAAAGTTAGGTGATACTCGGGATGAAATTTTCTGATGAATCAATAGTAAAATATCCAATCTAATCCCATCAGCTGAATAGAATCAGAAAGCAGGCTATCCATTTTTGGATAAGTGGGAAAAGTCCGTACTTATATTGCATTAATTTTAAAATATCTTCCTTAGATTATTTTGATTTGGAAGTTTAGTTATTAAGAAATTTTGGGGAAAAATAACAAATGGAAGTATGGCGGGCAGAGAGAAAGGTGTACCGAAAAGGACGAAATTCATGACGGCCACCACTTCTGAATTTACGAGGGCCTTCTGGATTGTCTTTACAATTCTCCCACATGTTAAAGCACCTCGATAGATATGCACCTTGTTGAGCTGCAACCTGATAGGGAATAAGAGGTTAAACAAAACTAATTCATTTGTAGAGGCAAGATGGGACATAGAAATAGTGGAATCAAAGCAAACTTACTTGTGCAGTAGCCGGAAGACTCTTCATCTGTGTATCAACATGCGATAGTGCTAATTTGAACCCTTCAATATCTACCTCCAGTCTATCATTACCATCTGTATCTTTTAGTAAGTCAGCTACGTCAAATAGATGCTTGCTCTTCAAATACAGTTCGACTTGAGGGTATCTGATGATGACATCTTCAATCACATCTTGGAATTCTTCTATAGTTAGGGTACCGGAATTATCTTTATCCGCAGCTTTAAATATTTCTGAGATATCTTCCTGAAAAACAATAGTACAGCGTTGTAAAAGAATCGTTTCTTCATTTGCAAGACAACATATAAAATCTCAAAATTATTTTGAATAACTTTATGAAAGTAAACATCTTTCTGAAATTCCAGGTTTAGTCAATTGACAACTATCCTTTCAATGCAAAAGTTTTCCTCGTAAAATAGCCAGCACTATTTTCACAGAGTTACGACATATTCATAAACTTGAGATTAATGTTACGTTTTTTTCATTTATATTTTTTTATTTTATATAAAATAATCCCATTCATATTCTACTAGATTTTGTCTAGGAAAAAACTCAAGAAAACAGTAAAGATATTTGAGGCTGCCTTGTCACTGTTGCTTCGGTAACATCGATGAGAAGCAGATTTCATAAATTGAACTTTCAAACTCCAGAAAAGGACTAATTGTGATTGATAGAAATATATTAAAACTGTATCCCAAAAGAATAAATATCCCATCTGGTGTTACAACTATCTAAATTACCATGATTTTTTTTTGATCGACAGTGGCACAATCACCAAGGGCATACACATTCTCACATCCCTTCACTCGCAACCATTCATCAGTTGCTAGAACACGCCTATTACCCTGCATAAAGAATAACACAAATACAATAACGGTTATTAGATCAGAAACATAGTAGTTACGCAAAATACTAGCAACAACAAATGAAGTACATTGGTCGCAAAATATGTAACATGAACACATAAAACATACCTGTCCAACTTGTTCCATAAAATCCTTGACAACTGGACGAGTCCCAACACCGGTTGACCATACCACCATCCCATGCGGTATTGAATCATCATTTCCAGTAGCTTTATTCCTCATGTTAATCAATCTATCAGAAACACTCACTACGCGGTGTCCTGTCAAAACTTGAATACCATCCCTTTGAAATTTCCGTTCAGCAAATGAGCTGATCCTTTCATCGAACCTACAGAGGCATGAAGAGTCAAAGTTTTGAGTTGTGATGCCATATAGAAATTTGAGACTAGAAGCTAGATAAAGTATGTTCATTAATATGCAAACGCTAATTAACTATAACATCCATCAGTGTAAAGAAAATGATTTCTCTTGGTTTTCTTTTATCATCTATCTTTTCGGCCCCTGTTTGTCTCCCTTTAAAACAAAACTTTTTAATTCTCTTACTCATTTTCAACCACATATTCACATAATAAAATATTTTGCACATAAATTAACAACTTTTCCCTACTTTTTAACCACACATTATCCAAAAAATCAATATTCAAAACATCATTTTTCCTCAATAATGGCCATAAAAAACTGGCTTAATTAACTGAAACATCCATGCTGAATTTTTCATATATAAACTTTTTACCTTTAATTACGCAGGATTGCGATACATAATGGAATACATAAATTTCAGCATCTTATAGATTTTGATGGACTTTACAACTATTTAATTTGGAAAATTAACAAAGTGTAACTGTTTAAAAGTCATGTTGCTACTCTAGAGTACATCAAAAGCTTCACAATATAAATCATGGGTGCTTACGAGTTCAAGATATGATCTCCAGATTGGATCACTGTTATCTTTACTAAATCTTTAACTGAGGGATATATTTTGACTAAATCTTCATGAACAAAGTCGTGAAGTTCCGCTGCAAATTCTATGCCAGTTGGACCCCCTCCGACTACTACGAAATGGAGATTAGTTTTCCTCTCTTCTTCAGTCAGCCCTGGAAGGACAGCTTTTTCAAAACAATCTATTACAGTCCTACGGATCCTTTGAGCATCCTCTACTTCCTGCATTGAATATGATTGCTTGTTTGTAAAGAAAAATTCAGCACATGCAAGTGAAATTTATCAGAAAAAAATTTGAGCTCATCAAATAGCTTAATCATTACTAATTTACCATTGAATCAGTTCCTTCATTAAAATACTAAACATTCATTCAGAAAATTAGGACTTACCTTCAAAAAATGGCAATGCTCCAAAACGCCAGAAGTGTTAAATGTGTTTACTTGTGCTCCAATTGCTATAACTAAATAATCATATTGTAGAGAGAATTCATTATTTCCTGCTAAATTTTCATCAATAGTGGACCGACAGAAAACCTTTCCATTTGCTTGATCAATCTTGAGGCATTCTGCTTCCCAGAAATTAATTATCCCATTTCTCTGTCACATTTATCAGTAAAAGAGAGAAGCGTGAATAAAGTTATATTACTGAACAAAACTTTTCGGGAAAAATCATGAAGTTGAAGAAACGGTGAATTTATTCTTTAAGCATTGAGAGAGCTAATGGAATGGCTTCACATCATCACATGTGTACCAATGAAAAATGCAACTAGATAACATATCACTCCATACACAGTTATGCTAAATGAAAAAAATGCATAGACAACTCATACTCCAAAATTAATACTACCTTCTTTATTATGTTTCGAACAGGCTCTACAATACTTCGTGCCTCAACTGTTCCACATGTAACACTCGGTAACAAAGGGGTGAAAGCAAAGTAATTCCTAGGTGAAACCACCTGAACATCATAGGACGAAATATCCAGATCCTTCAGAAAGCTAGTACCAGCCCATCCTGTTCCTAGTACCACCACCCTTTTCTTCTGTGGTACCTTTTGATTGAGTTCGACAATTGATTTTCCACCTTCTGAAGGTGAGTCCGCATAAGCAATGAGCACTCCACTACTGTAACACTCAGAAGAATTCAATTTCAATGGATGTAAAATGCAAGATATTAATGAAACTAATGAACTTCTCATGTTATTGTCATCTTAGGGGGCCAATTCCTAACCACTATAGTTAGATAAATAACGGATTATTCCTTGGAGCAACTGTGATCTCATTTTCCTGGTGTAAGATTTAACTGTTTGGCACCTTCAACTTATTTAAAACCGCAAAAAAAAAAAAAAAACAATTAATCCCCTTTTTCTTGTCATGATAGCATAATATCAAAAGGAAACTAACAAAGATCACAATATAAGGCATTCCACCATCAATTTATGAACAATTAGTCAAAATGCTGACTAACAGCACACTCTCACCATGAATACATTCAACTAACCACGCAAATTGGATGAATCTGATTTCAATATTGGCAAAGGACCACATAAACTTATGACAATACTCATGAAATAGTCTTGAATCTTGAGTAAGAAAAATGGGAAAGGAAATTAATTAATTAATTAACAGGCTTGAAGTTACTTGTAGAGAAAGTAGGAGTTTCTTAGATAGAATTTATTTAAATTAAAATAAATTATAACAGATTGATATTTTAACAGATCAATATTATCTGTTAGAATAGATTATCATAATCTGTTCAACAGATTTAGTGATAGAATTTAGATGTTTGGTCCGATTAGAATTCTTTTTTTCTGGTAACTCTTACGGTATTTATTCTGTACTTTCTGCAGCCAATTATGAATAATAATAAGGAAGATTTCTTGTTCTTTTCTTTTCAGAAACTTTCATGGTATCAGAGCTTTGGTTCTGACCAGAGTTCTCAATGGTTAAAACAGCAATGACTGGAGGAAAGTACCCCTATCTCATCCTCAAATATCAAAGCAGATGTTTCAACTTCAACAGCCAATAATTCCCTGCAATTTACAGCTCACAAATTAAATGGTAAAAATTACCTAGAGTGGGCGCAAACAGTAAAACTGTTGATAGACGGAAAAGAAAAACTTGGTCACTTGACTGGTGAGGTGAAGAAACCAGCAGAGCACCCAACCTCAAATCATGGAGACCCGAAAACTCCATGAAATGTTTTCAATAAAAGATTTCCCACATCACGACTAATAAGCACTATTCCATTTAAAAATTTGGATTGTCTTTGTCCATGTTCACAGCCACAATCGTAGTAAACTTGACCCAAGGGCTAAAAAATGTCGTTATTGGCTAATCATCAACTCAAAAGGGATTTAAGAGCTTTGATCCAACTACACGAAAATATTTTGTTACAATAAATGTGACATTTTTTTAAACGAAATCTTTTTATTGAAGATGAAAATCTTCAAGGGGAGAATGAGAGTGAAAATGAAGACCACTACTCTATATTCCATTTCTATACTAGCACCAGCCGGAGTAGTATAGAAACGGAACCTGCACCAATTCAAACTAGTACAAAAACTGAGTCCACACCAGTTCAAGCTGCTGATACATATATTAGATAACGAAAACAATAGAAAATCCTCTTTTATGCCATTACGGGATCATCTAGAAACATAAATGTTTGCGAAACCAAGTGAAAATGAAATTGGGCTTCGTGTCTACTCAAGAAATAAAAATCCTCAAAGGAAGGAAGATACCAATTTACAGCATGTCATGAGTCCAAGTCGAGGAAAATTTCAAGTTCAAAGTCCTCAGGTAAAATTCTTCCTATTCATTCTGTTTCAAAGTCTGCTGAGTCTTTAGAAATTCCTATTGCTCATAGAAAAGGAGTTTGATCATGTACTAATCATCACATATCTAAATTTGTGTCGTTTAACAAATTATCCCCTTCTTTCCATGCTTTCACACCACAAGTATCCAGTATAGAAATTCCTAGAAATGTGCAGGATGCTTTGATTGTTCCAGAATGGAGGGAAGCAATTCTTGAGGAGATGAAGGCACTTGACATGAATAAGATCTGGGATGGGATGTGGTTGATCTGCCAATAGGGAAGAAAACAGTAGGCTGTAAGTGGGTGTTTATAACTAAATACAAAGTGGATGGTACTTTAGACCGATATAAAGCAAGACTAATAGCAAAATGGTACGCTCAAATCTATGGCATAGATTACTCAGAGACTTTTGCACCAGTAAGTGCTTCTCTCAATTGCCATGAACTTAGAATGGCAGCTACTATAACAACTGGACGTAAAAAATGTGTTTCTAAATGGTGATTTGGAAGAGAAGTCTATATGGAGTCTCCACCAGGATTCAATAAGAGTTTTGGCTCGAAGGTCTGTAAGCTAGGAAAATCCTTATATGGAGTGTGGTTCCAGAAATTCACTCAATCTGTTAAAAATCAAGGATAAACTCAAGGACAGACAGATCACACATTGTTTATGAAGTTCTCAGTAAGAAGAGTAGCTGTCTTAATTGTGTATGTAGATGATATCATCCTCATTGGAGATGATATGGCAGAAATAGATAGGCTTAACAAGTGTTTAGCCTCTGAATTTGAGATCAAAATTTGGGTCACTAAAATACTTTCTTGGTATGGAGGTTGCTCGATCCAAATAAGTAATTGTAGTTTCACAAAGCATATATGTACTTGATCTTCTGAGAAACCAATGGAGCCGAATTTGAAATTTGGAGATAGTGAAAGGAAGATTCCAGCTGATAAAATGAGATATCAGAAACTAGTTGGCAAGCTAATTAATTTGTCTCATACTCGGCCAGACATAGCCTTCGCAGTAAGTGTAGTAAGTCAATTTATGCATTAGCCATATGAAGAGCATCTTGGCGCTGTCCACAAGATCTTAAGATACCTAAAGAGTACTCCAGGTAAAGGATTATTCTTTAAGAAGGGTGAGCAGCGAGGAATTGAAGTTTATACAGATGATAATTGGGCAGGATCAATAATTGATAGATGGTCTACCTTTGAATATTGCATGTTTGTTTGGGGTAATCTTGTTGTTTGGAGGAGCAAGAAACAGAGTGTAGTGGCAAGAAGTAGTGCAGAAGCTTAGAGCAATGTCACATGGAATTTGCTAGATGCTATGGTTGAAACATGTGCTGGAGGAATTGAAAAACCAATTGAACAACCTATGAAACTTTATTGCAACAACAAGGCTACAATCAGCAATGCACACAATCCAGTGCAACATGACAAGACGAAACGTGTGGAAATAGACAGGCACTTCATAAAGGAGAAACTCGAGACAGAAATCATATGTTTGCCATTTGTCCCAACTACACAACAAATAGCCGACATCCTAACAAAGGGACTCCAGAGACCGGTTCAAAATCATGATCAATTCCTTTTTCAAACCCTGATGCAGCTACACGAGCCCTTCCCACATGCCACAAATGACCTACAAAGAAAAAGAATCTTAGAACAAAATGAGAGGACAGAGAGGCCTGAAATTTTGCAACTTGCGAATAAGAATGCTCCAAGGGACTTTGGAAGAAGAGCAATGAGCGTAGTCTTGAACTCTTTCAGTAAGCATCCCTTCCGAAATCCATACTTGATTGCCATCGTGTGCTCGGAATTGGTCAATTCCTAAGCCATTCGTTCTCCCCTCTCGGTTGGCGATCCACTTCCCTTCTCATGGAGCCGTACGTGGACGTTACTGCTCATACAGCTCCCAGCCTGCTGCCCACCCTTCCTCCTCTACTTTGAGAACCGTGTGAACGGAAAGTGGGCAAAAGAGAAGAAGGTCCTCATACGGTTAGGCATGATTGATATCTATGCATCAACTTGAGGGGGAGTGTAGAGATATTAGGAGTTTGTTAGGTAGGATTTATTTAAATAAAAATCAATTATAACATATTGATATTATCTATTATAACAGATCAATATTATCCGTTAGAATAGATCATCATAATCTGTTCAACAGATATACGATAGAATTTAGAAGTTTAGTCCGATTGGAATTCTTTTTTTTTTCTTGTAAATCTTAGGCTATTTATTCTGTACTTTCTGCAGCCAATTATGAATAATAATGAGGAAGATTTCTCGTTCTTTCTTTTCGGAAACTTTCATTACTATTTCGTTAACATAATATGTTTTTCACAGTCGCACGTTTCAACTCAGTTAACAAACAATATTTTCATACAATCAAATAGATACGAAACTCATAATCCCGAATAAATCACCCTATCATTTTGAATCCATAAACCAGAGCATATCATATCCACGTATATTTAGAACCAAACTGGAAAACCCACAAAGGATTTGTAATAAAAAAATAAAAACAAAAGAAAAAGAAAGAGTTACATAGAAAAACTTCTAAAACAAGGGAGTCAAATGAACCAGAAATCCCAGGACATAAAGATGATCAATTTCATCACAATTTCGAAACTGAAGCTATATATAGAAAATTAACAAAATAATGATCCTTCTTGAAACACTCCTTATAAATAAACCACAGGATATGAATCAATACATCTAAGCAAATACATATAAAGAGTGAAATGCTAAAAGCTAGGATCATCTGAAAACCTGAGAGAACTAATGACAAAAAGCTTGGAGGCAGAAGGGTGGCCATGGAAAATCCTGTTGAAATATGAGAAAAAACTCATCTTTCTTTCTTCTCCTTTGTTTCTTGCTAATGAATGAAATCAAATATAAATAAAAACGCACATTAACACTATTGAAGGTGGTGTGTTTTTAAACTGGTGTCTATTGTAAAAGTCAATGGTTATTTGTTGGGAAGTTTACTGACAAAAGTACTATATGATGAAAGCCGTATCAGTTCTTGTAAATTGTGCATTACAAGTTGTATATTTATTTGGCAGGAGTTAAATGGGGTGGCATACATAAAATTTGGTTGTGTATTAAAAAACTTGGAGTGTGTTCATCTGTTCTAAGTAACTGACAGATTACACGTGTGGCATTAGGATGGGTTTACGCTCTTGTCCTAGTTTACAGCGGACTATGAGATCTCACTCGCATCCATCAATTAAATTAGAATGTTTCTTATGTTTAATGTCTTGTTTGGATAATATTATTTCATATAACTTGTAACGCCAAATAAATGTGATCAACTTATATGATCGGGTACAAAGACTCACATTGTGTTTGAGAAAATTTGATTTATTTAGTGCTTACGGTTTAGATAATTCTTGCTTTTTATGCTGAGAATCTTTCAAGTTCTTTGATATGTTTCTGAAATTGAATTTCTGTTGACGTGAACATTTTTTATCCCACAACTTTCTTTCATATTTATATATGAACAAAGGTGGAAGTTGAAAGCTAATTTGTTGGCTATTCATCATGGCTTGTTAGGCTAATGTGAACAATAGTTTTATGCGCCACATCAAACCCGACACTTCAAAATTTCCGTGGCTGAGTTCTTTTATTTGAATTATTTAAATCAATTTTTAATTATACGAACCACTACCGCCATTTACGTTAAAAATGGAGAGAGATGGCAGTTTAAATAAGTAAACAATATATCTATTAACCGATTAATCTCCAAACCTCGCCTCAATTCAAAAAATGAAAAAACAAAACCGCTTATAATCAAACCCTCCGTCCCTCAATCCAAAAAAATCCAAATTGATTATTGACTAAATACCTACATTATTCAAGGAAAAAGTAACGACGGTGCTAAGGAAAAGTGGGTGCAAGAAAAAGGGGGTGCAAGGAGAAGGTGGTGACGGAGGCTTGTGACCGAAAAATAGAGGAAATGGCGTTAACAAGGAGCTGTGACCGGAAGGCACAATCCGGAGTCGGGGACGCACACGAAACTGCACTAGGAAAGGGAAGAAGGTCGCTTGTGTCAAAGGGAGTTCGTAAAGAAATCCTCAAAACGCCGGCTAAATAGTGGTCGAAAGTGAAAAAGGGATTCCGTGAAGAAATGCCCAGAAAATCAAAATCGAAGAATGTAAGTTAATTTGTGGTACCCTGTTATTATTGGATGTTCATTTCTGACCTATCATTTTCAGCTTGTGACCTAATTCTTCTATTTGAATATAACAGTATCATTCGGTTCACATATATTTGTTCCATTTGTGATCTAAAATTTCGATTGCAGAATTATGTGTTTGTATCATAAGGTTGGGCTTTTCATTTCTATGTATTCTAGTTGGAGATTGTGAATAACATGTATTGAATAGAATCTGTGAATGGTTGATTCCGACCACTATTCTGAGTTTTGGTGTGAGTGTGAAATGTCTTTATAATGGTTTCATAGAGTATTCATAATTTATCTAATGTGTTGCAAGATTGAAAGTCCATTATACCTGAAGATCTATGGTTTCTGGGGAAAATTACCACCAATATTGCCAAAAATGTTCTGACAAATTTCACATCGAAATTCGATGACAAACAAAGGGCTATCCAAGCGAAAACATGTTTATTTTTTTTCATGGAATGCAATGAAATTGTACTGCATTCCCAATTAATATATTACTTTTTGATCAAGAAAGTGAAGCAGCCGAATCCCTATGAGATGTGGTTCAAGGTTGCGAATAAATTTATGAGATTTTCTTGTGTGAGTTTTGTTTAGTGATAGGTCTCAGATACAATGGTGATGATGTTAGGAAAGAGAGTGACAATGTTCCATCTAGGATCAGGGGAACATACTTTGGGGACTTGAAGTTGGTTACAAATGAAGATGTTGGAGATGTCTTTCTAAACGTGTCAAACATAGATGATCATGATATTGTGAAGCTTGTGATTCTATATTTGATTACTTCGTACTTGTTCTCCACGTTATACAAGAAGGTGGTTGAATACTATTTGTTTGGTTTAGTATAAGATTTTGATTTAATGGAGATGTTTCCTCGGGGTAAAGATTTGTTTAAAATGTCTATAAAATCTTTGAAAGAAGATTTAGGTCACAGGAATTCACATTATAGACTGAAGGGGTTTTTGGTTGCATTTCAAGTCTGGATATACGAGTCCATTCCCAGACTCAATAGACCTGTGACCAATAAAATGAGGAACAGTTTCCCATGCATTGTGAATGGGATATCGGATAAACAACCGTCTGCAGTGAAATTGGATGAAGATGTATTCTCCCTCCTGATGTAAGTATTTAAATATTTTTGGTATGCACAGGTCACATGGTCACATATTTGTGTGCATAGGTCACAATTCCTCTGATATGCATTTACAAACCACGGTCATTGTCTCACTACATTAACCAGTTTGAATAAATTCAGGTCACAAACAATGATACTCCATGTATGATTACATGACTAACAAGTGTGTCATTTGTATTATTGTTACAGCTTGAAATATATGATGTTGTCCCATCTAACTTGGAGATGTAGTCTCCATATATGAGTGGTATTCCATACACCAAACCAGTGCATACACGTATACCTAGAGACGAACACTTCAAGGATGCAGGCTATGCAAGCACGAGTGGAACACTGTTGCTAATGATCACAGATGGAAGAAATGATCATTCTAATGATGTTGACGACGACGATGAAGATTTTTTTGATACACCACCAAAAAAAGGTAGAGGACCTCATCTTATTTCACCCCCCAAATGAACGACAGGCAATGCATGAAAATTATTCGACGGAAACATAAGCAAGTGACATTCATACACCAAGTGAGCCGCAAGCAACACATGATAATTATCATACGGAGCCACAGAGAAGTGACCTCCATACCACGAGGAGTCGATGGCAACACATGCATATGGTGGACCACAATCAGATGTAAGTTAAATTCATATTTACTTTTTACAGGTCTCAAAACATATGTCACGTGTTAAGAATCATATGTCACCGTTTTGGTCCTTAGACGTTTTTTTTTTCTTTTGTTTCTATAAATACCCACCTAAATCAAACTTTTTTTCCACCAATATCAATCTCTATTCTCTCATTATCTACTCTATACAATTTACATTCTTCAATTATCAATTATCAACAATATCATTCATTCATTCTATAATCATCTTCATTCTTCTACATTT
>CAIGRF010291401.1:0-27400 GCA_903798235.1 Fraxinus ornus | reverse complement strand
AGGTGTATGCTGAAATTAATAGCTATTTGCAATCAAGTTATCCTGTAATGCATCTTACGTAATTACTGTTTCATTTGTTTTGCAGCAAATTTTGCAGAAAACACCTGTAAGAGTTCTCCATCGTCGAAGTTCATTGGTGCGTGAGAAAATTATCCATTGGTATGAACATTTCCAATCAATAAACGGTACCTCTCTTGCTCACCATTTTGATTCAAGACTTTTCCGTTTAATGATGCCTAATATTTCAGGATGAAAATTGAAAGGATAGCTGGAAGTTCTCAGTATTTCCTATTGCACCTGTGTACTCAGGTCAAGTATTTTACTATTTTTGTATCGTGGCGCAACCTGTAAATTACTTGCCTTTTGATGCACTGCTTTGCTTTCTTAGATCCCAGTCTTGAATTGTATGAGATGATGCTAAAATTTACTAGTGAAAAAAGATTCCACCTTTTTTTTTCCCCCAATGTGGGGAGGAGGGTGTTTTGGTGTTTGAAGTTGCAGATGACATGGGTCATAGCATTGTCGATAAAATTGTTTGTAGATCTATATTTTGATAAATCTCTTCCTTGTTGCTGGAACTTATACTCGACAACTCTAATCTGGCTAGTCGGAACCGGGTTTTCTTGAGCCTAACAGACCCATATTTTCAAGGACAATGGGACCAGGAACGCTCCATCTCACTCCACTTTTTCGGAATTTTATTGAAAACCTAAGACCATCTCTTTTTAAATCTTGGGGTGACTGTTCATAGTGACGACTGTTTCTTGACCAGGCTGGAACATACATCAAGGAATTTGTTCACGGGGATCTTGGACGCACACATCCTAGGTATGAAATCGTGATTGCCATCAACTTCTCCATACAGACAGGCACATTACACAATAAGATTTACGGGCCCAATTCTTTGTTTTCATCTAGGGATTTTCTTTGCTTTATAGTTTCATTTATTTATTTATTTGTTTTTGGCTTAATAAAAGATATCCTGAAACCTATATCGTTTGTCAAAAGTTGGTTTTGCTTTGATGATGGCTTTCACATTTTCAGACCGCGTTTTGGTCAAAAATGTTTTAGACATCCCAGCAACTTCACTAATCTAGCCTTTCTGTTCAAGCCTTTTGTTTCCTGTTTTGGGTATGGACCAAAGCAATTTCCAATGTCTTTTAGCCCCTGTTTATCTACCATTATTTCAAATCTTTTATTTTTAAAACTCATTTCAATCACATTCTCACAATAAAATATTTTGTATGTAAATCCAAAACTTTTTCCTACTTTTTAATCATACATTCTCCAAAAATTCACTATTCAAAAACTCATTTTTATTGAATAATGGTATACGAGCAGGGAATTCTTGCCTTTTCACATTATTTTTTATGTATTGTAGTATTGGTTCGATTTTGGGATGCAGAGCAGAGATATTGCAACTTGATGTAACAGATGTGAAGATGGATTCCTTCCAGATTTAAACGAGGCCACTCCCTGCTGGGACTGGCTTCAACTCTGTCTTGAGCCGAAGACCGTGTTTCCATTCTTTTTTGAGTTGAGTTGTTGTTTTACTATTAAAATTGAATCTATTATGCTTAACATCTCACCCATGATTGTACTAGGTTTGTCAGTTTTCCCCTTGGAGGTGGTTTGACAAAAGAACATGTACAAAAAGAGAATACTTCGTTAATTATTTAATTATCGCTTCACTATGTTATGACTTCGTTATTCAAACTGGTTGATTTCAACCGTTACAATTAAAAAAAAAAAAAAAAAAGAGGATGATGTCATCATGTCCCTTATGTTCTGGGCGACATGTGATACAATGGTCAGGACAAAGGGTTGCGATCCGTTTGTCAAAAAATCCATATCCTTATTGGAGTGATCAAAGCTGTGCTTAAAACAACCACGAAGGAAAGGGTTAGGGAATAGATCGTATCAAGAGACGTTTTTGTAGGAGCAAACTCAATCCATTGAGAGAAAATGTTCAATGTGCAGATAAAATGAATACTATAGGAAATACTTTGCATAAAACAATAATATACAAATGAACAAAAGTCAGCAAATATTTATGTTTTTTTTTTTTTTGGAACAACTTTTCATAGTATAATGATAAAAGAGTTCAAGTATCATTAAGTTGCGAGCAACTAGTCTCGTAAGTGACTCATTCATTAAATAAACGAGCTAATAGACATCTTAGCTCGTTAACACTGGTAGGTCTAGTTGTATGATGTACGGACTGCTTATTAATATCATAATTTGAACATGTTTTACATATTCGAGTTTCACATTATCAAACATTTCAAATAAAAATAGTTCATCGATTACACGTGCCATGTCAATTATTTTAGTGTCGTTGGGCTGTAAATTGATAGCAATATTTAAAAGTTAGCCTCAACATTAACAACTATACTAAAATCAAACGTAAGAGAGACCAAAGTTTGGTCTTTTATTTATGAGCATTTACATTTTAATTCAATTTGCACCAAACGCCATGCCCTGTCAAAATGCATTATAATTCAAATTCTTAAGTCAGGCCATCTCAATTTTTCAATAATTAAAAAATTTCTGTCACACTAATTTAAGTCTTACCAACTTTAGTATTCGTTATTTAATTATTTGATAATATTCGGCTATGAGCTTTTATTTCGATTTAAGTGAAGACCCTTCAAAAAGTAGAATTCTTTATTGCCTTAAAGTCATTGTCTGAATCAAATCTAAACATGTAACTTTGATTTTTATAAAATCTAATTTCCGTTTGGATACAAACTTATAAATGAAAAAAAAAAAATTTAATTAAAATTATGCATTCATAATTATTACTTATTATTATCAACATATTTTGTGAAATCTAACACTATCACTCTTTGTAAAGCATTTGTAAATTTGCCGAACGGAAGATTAAATGTCCGTCGATGAAAATTTAGAAATTGAGAGAGAGAGACCAGTAATCTTAAGGTAAAAGTCGAAAGAGAAAATTGAGGCTGTGAAAGCTCAATATCGTTCGTTATTTTAATAGGATTCATAACTTATAAGTAATTAAAAATCCCAAAACATGCTTGCGAACGACGTACTTAGGTGTTGTATGACAACTTTTTTGAGATTTTAAGTTAATCAAATTTTATTTTTAATGAATCAACAACTTTTATCTACTTTTTTATCATACACTACCAACTTATAATTCAAAATGCTTTTTCAAACACGGCTTAAGCAGTTAAATAAATTAATTTATAACACGAAGAGCCCGTTTGATACCTATTAAAATCCAATTAAAATTGAAAAATTAATCGTTAATGTTGACTTTTAATAGAAGAATGAGATTCAATAATAACTATATTTTCAATTTTAATTGAATTTTAATCGGTAGCAAACGGCTTCTTAATTGAATCCTGAACAGACAAACACGGAGACTATTTCCAGTCGTCTACGGCGCGAAAAATTGTCGGAGGGGCGGAGAACAAGCGGCCATCACCATGTGACGGTGGGGCCTTCGTGCTCTGCGTCATACCAACTTTTATTACAGCAATCACTGTACAAAAGCTGCCACGTTGCTCAGATGCCAAATAATATATTGAATTCAATTACTACCAATCTATTCTCACTCAGCTTTATATATCCACTTTCACTTTATTTTCCCCACTTTTCTTCACTTTCAATCATAGCATCTCCACACACGCTTTTCATCATACCGTTGAAGCACTGAACTTGGACAATTACGCTTCAATTTTTCAGAGTATTGAGTGGTTTTTGTGTGTGCGATCATTTTAGGATGGCTAGTAGCGCGATTTCATCGGAGGATGAGTACGAAGAGTTACATTCTCGGCGATTTGATGACAGTTATAGTTTGAGCGCCGACGTCAGCGAGTCGGAGAGCTCGTCTTCGAGTACAAGCACTTTTTCTTCGGATCCTCGGTTGGCTTCGACTACGGTGACGTCTTCTCCGCTTGAATTGACTTCAAATTCTGTGTTTCTGGCAGCTCCACGGGTAATGTTGCCTGTAGTTGGAGGCAGACACGTCATTCTTCCGGCGTCAAAGTCGGAGAGAGATAAACCCGATGGACTTGAATTATCCGGTGAGTTATTGGTCCTTTCGTCTCAATTTCAAAGTATTTTACGCCGAGTTATTTATGTTTGCAAGTCCATTAACTTTCTTAGTATATTGCAGTTTTTACTGGGTACACATTTCTCTCCAAAGATTAAAATAATGTGAAATAGCGAATGTTGAGTTGACCATAACTCGTGGCGTTCGCGATCCTGGTGGATGATTCGGCAGGATGGGTAGATTGTGTACCTATTCTATATTGCCGTTGTTCATAGTGATTTGCTTCAACGTAATGAGATTATTGTTTGACTTCAAAAAATGACACTTTGATAACAGTTTACAAATAAAGTACGTGATTATCAGCTAACACATTATTTACCACTAGGACCAAATAATGATTTCTTATGTTTTCGTCCCTTTTTAGAGGGAACATCTCTGAAATATTAAATCATCACAGGCAAATAGTTCGAAAAATATATAACAGAAACCATTTTTTTTTTTTTCCTGTTTAAGTACCACTTTTAATGACAAGAGCGTTGAGTTGAAAGTTAAGCATTCTCATATTCCTTACAGCTGCTAAGCCTGAGTGATTTGTCAGCTTTATTGTTCTAATATTTTTTATTTTGTATTTGTCCTTTCTGATTCCTATATTTTCTTCTGGACATTGCTTGTGTTATTGCAGAAACTGAATTGATGAAGGAAAGGTTTTCTAAGCTGTTGCTAGGAGAAGATATGTCAGGCGGAGGAAGGGGAGTATGCACTGCTATGGCAATCTCCAATGCGATTACTAATCTTGCTGGTTTTTCACAAACTCTTTTCTTTCTTCTTTTTGTTCATATTCTAGTTAGACCAATAATATTGCTGTCTAATAATTACACTTATTAACTTCTACTACAAATTGACAGCTACCGTGTTTGGGGAGCTCTGGAAGTTGGAGCCCTTGTCTCCGCAGAAAAAGTCGATGTGGAAACGAGAGATGGATTGGCTTTTATGCGTGAGTGATTCCATTGTGGAGCTCATTCCTGCATTGCAAGAATTTCCAGGTGGCGGGACCTTCGAGGTTATGATGTCTCAACAACGATCTGATTTATATGTGAACCTTCCAGCCCTCAAGAAATTAGATGCAATGCTAATAAGCATCTTGGATGGGTTTTGTGACACTGAGTTTTACTATGTTGAGCGCGGGATAGGTGTTGCTGATGGGGAACACATTGAAGCAAATCATTGTTCCCAATTCTCACGGAGGCCTTCCATATCTCATGAAGAAAAATGGTGGCTGCCTTTCCCAAAGGTCCCGCTGAATGGTTTGTCTGAGGAAACAAGAAAGCGACTGCAACAATGCAGGGAGTGTACAAATCAAATTTTCAAAGCTGCAGTTGCAATTAACAGCAGTGTGCTGTCAGAGATGGAAGTACCGCAAGTTTATTTGGAGAGCTTGCCCAAGGTAAGAGTTCTCTGTACTGCTCTCCAAAGTCCAAATGTGATTAACCAATATCAAAATTGATAATTGATGTCTTCGAAGTTCCAACTTTTTCCAGTGTCAAACTTAGATCCTGACATACATCAAACCTCAATGGTTTTATGCCTTCTATTTGGGATATCATTATCATGATCATGTTCTCCTGCCTTGGGTGTCTTACAAACATGATAAAAGGAAAGAAGCTAAATTGAATATAGATAAATTCCCAAGACTGATTGGCACAAGTCTTCCCGAATGATAGCGTGTCGGTATTAAGACTTGAGATTCCATCTTAAAAGACTAACCTTATCAAGGGAAGTAGTTCAAATTCGTATATATTGGTTAATGCTTTTAAATCTAAGCGACATGCGTTTTATCCCTCAATGTGTCCCTATAAGATGAGACTCATTTGTGAGCACCAGTCTTGGAATTTGTATGTTTGTTTGAGTCTTAATTGGATCGAATTGCTCGTTCGAGCTTAATGGACTTTGACTTGGGATTCTATCTTCAAAAGTCAACATTGTTATGAGGAGTAGCCCAAGTCCTTGTATGGTTAATGCGTTTTATTCAAAAGTTGTGGGATTTATCCTTAAAAGAGTTGAAAACCGAAAAAGCCTTGTTCTGCTTGATGGGATTAATTTTCTAAATTATAATTTCTAGCTCTTAAGTAGAATTATATCAACTTCCACAAAACATGGACAAAGATTCATGCTTTTATTTATTAATCTGCCAGTGCGCTTAATCTATCACCAGAGTTAATTGAAGAACCATCGTGTGAATGTCTAGGATGAATTTGCTCAAATCTACTTTTGCTTGCTTAATTCTACAAAACCGGTTCCATACCATGCTTGTGATGATTTTCTTGAGCTGAAAAGTCTAACAATCTGCACTTCTGAGTCAATCTGTCACTCTGCTTTCAAGTTTATGCAAAAAGAAAAAAGATAAAAAAAAAATAAAAGGTTAGCACAACAATATGTGTCCTCTGTTTTATCTTACTCTTATCATTTTAGTTGCTCTCATTCCGTCAATCCTGTTTTCATCTTGAACTCTGTTGGGATTTCAATTTTGAGGATTCATCTTTTTACGGAAGGCTTTAATAGTATTTCACTTACTCTAATAAGTAGTTTTATGCCTATGTTTGGCTAGGATAAGGGATGAAAATGAAGTTAAAAGGGATACTGTAGCAGTTCAATCATTATTCATGCCTAAAATGTCATAAAGTATGACTTGCATCTGATTGCTATACTCTTCAAGGTCATGTATTGTCCACAACAAAGTGGTTGCGAATTTGATTTCTTTATCAATCAAACTTCTCACTACATGTAGGACTCCATTCAAGTTGAGCCATATGGTTTATAGACAATGAGACATTTTCTCTTAGGTCATGTATTACTTTCTAGTTCGTGGCTAGTGCTTTATTGTCCATGCAGATCGTATTTTGGTTTACTTCTCATCATTTCAATTTTTATGGTACATGTTTTTATGTATCTATGTTTCTTATTCTTCAGAGTGAGAAGGCTTGCTTGGGTGACATCCTCCACCGTTACATAACTGCTGACCAATTCTCTCCAGACTATCTTCTCGATTACCTGGATCTTTCGTCAGAATATACCACTCTGGAAATAGCAAATAGGATTGAGAGTGCAGTACATTTTTGGAGGTTGAAATGTCAAAAGAAGAAATTGAACCGTGCAAAAACTGGGTCATGGAGTGGAACAGTGAAGGGCCTTGGTGGTGATATTGAAAAGAGTAAACTGTTTGCAAATCGAGCTGACACCCTCCTAACTAACTTAAAGTTGTACTTTCCTGGCCTCCCACAAACTGCTTTGGATACGAACAAGATTCAGTTCAACAAGGTATGATTGAAAATTTCTACTTTATTTTTCTGTATTTTACTGGGGCCTGCTTGGAGTTGAGCACGTGAACTCCTAAGTGTAATATCCTCAATATTTTCTAGAGCAACACCTCCAGAAGCTCGTAGGAAGACATTGATTGAGTTGGGGAATAAAAACATACTGGCGGTAAAATACCCTGTGCTCTATCTTGAAGGAGAAAAACTTCCTTTTTGAGACCAAAACATTTTATATGGTTGGGAACTTTGGGCTGAGGAATTTAAATTCCTTAACATCTGCATCAAGCATCTTGAGAGTCTTTTGTAATGTATCTGATATCCTGCCACAATAGGTATCTATTGAAAATTCTTATATTCTTAAACCACATCTGAATTAAGTGGAATTGATTCATTTCAATTCCTGATCTAAATCCTTTTCTGGATTTCGAAGTCAACACGTGTAATGCATCAATTTCAAAATTTATCCTTGAATCCAAATGTGACATTATTATACCCTTCTTTGCTACAACTATCTTAATTGCCACTAATTTTATAAAGTGATGGTCTGGGTCGGCTAATATTTAAGTGGCACTCAGTCCATTTGCTGAACTTGGTAATCTAGATATCTGCCTATTGACATTACTTGGTAAGGATGATGAAACCATGTGGCAAAATATCTTGAAGCAACAAAGTAAAGCCAACAATTTTGACTAGATAGTAAATTGCTACAATTGTTTTTTCCGATAGTAACACTAACTTAAGAGTCACATTATGTGGATAAATCTTGTAAAATACAAGGAATTTTCATGCGTAAAACTTATTCTTAGCTCCCTTTCTTTCCTACCACCACTCTTTGGCTGCCAGAAATTAGAGGATTTTAAGATAGAAATAGAAATCATTCTTGAAGTGCAAATGTATGGGTTTGTACCCGCTGCATAATCATTTCAAAATTTATATTTTGTTTACAGATGCTGCCCTAATATTTTAGTTGAATCTATTATGTTAATTCTGCCTTTTAAGTTTCCAACGGCTCCCTTTTTATAAGAAGATTACTGCATTTTCATGTAGGATGTTGGGCAGTCAATCCTTGAAAGCTACTCCAGGGTGATGGAGAGCTTAGCCTTCAACTTGATGGCTAGGATTGATGATCTTCTATGCGTTGATGATGCCACAAGACGACGACGTATAGCATCGGGGGGAATATCTATGCTCAGCCGGAGGGGATCTACGGGTTCTCATGCTTTCCAGAAGCAAAAATTTGTCCAAGGCCATTCACGATCCAAAACTCTCGTTCACCATTAAGGATTGTAATTCCACCCCCGATCCAGTGGGTAATCCCACTTTTAGCGACCTGCCGAAGAAAAGTGAGAATATCACTCTTTTATGCAAGGAGGAAAAGAGTGCAGTACAATGCCGGATGTAGATTCCATGGCCGTTGAAACTTAACGTGCTATGCTATATTTGTTGGGATTAGAGGAGTTATCAGAATTTATCAGTTGTAAGCACAATTTGCATACGCCCTTCTAATATTAAAAGAGCATAGAAATAGTTCTAAGTAATAGTTTTATGGCAGAGGTCGACGCAATAATCTTCATGTGCTAGTGTAGTTTCTACTCTGTTGGTAGGAGACAATGTAACACCAATTGCCCAAATTGAAGTTTTATAATGAGTTGATGACTGATTCAACTGATCATGTATTCTAGGTGAATTCCTTTGTACTTTTTCTTGTCTCTTACCATCACAAATTTTTCTGGATTTGGCTTTCTCTAGGAAACTTTTGGAGACAATTAACTCAAGCTATTTTTCACTATTTGCAGCAGCATATTAATTTATGCACTGTATTGTTAAAAGAGTGGCATCACCGGAACTGCACAGTTCATTATGTTAGCAGCAAAAATCAACTAGCACCCGATCTGACCATAATTCAGGCCCAAATATTAACGAATTCGAACCATTTAAGGTTTTAAATGAGATGCTTTATATAATATATAACTTGTATGTGAAGGGGCAAATTAATGAGCGGTGAAAAACATAAACAAATGATACTTTTGTACAAATAATTCAAGGGTTAGTACATGGCTTAGAGAGTTAGAGGCCTAATTTTCTCGTGAACAAGAAGAATGTGATTGATTCAATGTTGTTTCAAGAATTGAAATGGAATAAGATCAATTTTAAAAAAAAAAGGGAAAAATTTTCGGAAGATACTACAAGTACAGGGGCTGTTTTTACGGGGCCCTGCCCGACACACACATGGGGGGGGTGGGGTCACAATTTTTTTTTTTTTATTGTAGAGGTGGGGCCTGACTCTGCACTGAGTGGCCTGTAAAGCCCCAATGAAGCTTGTACTTGGGGTATAAATCAAAAGGGTTGTTCTTGTGGTACATTAGNTTTTTTTTTTTTTATTGTAGAGGTGGGGCCTGACTCTGCACTGAGTGGCCTGTAAAGCCCCAATGAAGCTTGTACTTGGGGTATAAATCTCAAAATTCTCTATGTACAGCACCAGAATGGAAACAATGTACAGGAACAAGCCCATATATTGCAGTGCCAAGATTTAATAGAAGACGACAAAAAAGAAAACTTATCAATTCATAACTTTGAATGACATCAAGACCATTTGTATAAGACATTATTTATGTAAGCATTTGCACATTCTTGAGAATATGTTTGATAATTGCATTGGTATTTGATCTTTATTTGGCGATGTAAATTGTGGTTTGTGTCTTTTTATTACTCGAAATAGTAATAAAGTCATCAATGATTTGACATTGTTTGGTACTCTAGTTCAAGACACTTTTGGTCGAATTGTTTTCTCCATTTTATTTTATTAACGGTCCGTGGTGATTTAAATTAAAATAAATTGTAATGCCTCATTAACTAAATAATTCAATATCAAAAGAACATAGTTAGCATTAAAAAATATAACTCAACGTCTATTTGGTTCAACTAAAAAAGCTGATTAAAATCTAAATCTAAATCAATAATTAATTTTGACAGTATATTTTATAGGACTCGCAACTTTTCAATCACATATTTTATTAATTTTTATCAAAATTTACTAAAAATCTGATTTTTAACTAAATCAAATAGGAGCTCAATATTAATGTCCAAATGAATGTTGAGTACGTGAAAACTAACATTGAACCATTTTCATTTAAACTTTAATTTGTTAAAAAAAAAAAAAGAAGATACTCATTTAAATATTATCTACAATATGGTTCTCTACAAGCTCATCATATTCATTTTTTCTTCAAAAGCTCAAACACGTACACAACTTTTATAAAATAATGAAGGATGTTGGGCCAGCTGTTTATCCTTTCAACACTGCTTGGGGTACAGGTAGAACTCCCACCGATAACTCACAATAGGGGTGTGTGGGTGGGTTATTAGGACCCACCCTTGTGAGTTATAGGTAAAACTTTTGTCAAATATATTTCTGTACATCTATGTTAATTCTTATACTCTATGCATTAATGGTGTCACGTTTAAGGTTAAATCTTGATTTGATCAGGCATAATCATGTTTGAAATGTGGGGTTAAACATCATTTGTCCAAATTCTGGCCACAGTAATAAATTAATAACCACGTCCTTTATTGGTTAGAATTTTTGCACAATTCATGATTTGACTCGGTGCCGGTGGGCTGTTAACTTCTATGAAGTAATGATTTACAAAATTGTGTAAAAATTTCCGAGAAGAAATTCTACAAGTAAAAAATTTATTCGTTTTACTCATTCAACAGTGTTGCATAAATACGTATACATACCATTTTACCGTGAGATGGCATCCAACAAGTTAAATGGTTCATTAGTCATTGAAATTGTATTTCCGTTATGGTTTACTCATTAAATTTTAAAATACCTTCAAGTGATCGTTAAACTTTAAAACGTTGTAATTTATCACTACTCATCATATTTCATAAGTCCCAGAACTTTAAAATTATTATGAGCGATAATTACTTTTATAAAATAATGAAGGATGTTGGGCCAACTGTATATCCTTTCAACACTGCTTGGAGTACAAGTAGAAGCCCCACCGATAACTCACAATAGGGGTGCGTGGGTGGGTTATTACCATGGGTCCCGCATGGGACCCACCCTTGTGAGTTATAGGTAAAATTTTTGTCAAATATATTTCTGTACATCTATGTTAATTCTTATACTCTATACATTAATGGTGTCACGTTTAAGGTTAAATCTTGATTTGATCAGGCATAATCATGTTTGAAAAGTGGGGTTAAACATCATTTGTCCAAATTCTGGCCACAGTAATAAATTGGTTAGAATTTTTGCACAATTCATGATTTGACTCGGTGCCGGTGGGCTGTTAACTTCTATGAAGTAATGATTTACAAAATTGTGTCAAAATTTCCGAGAAGAAATTCTACAAGTAAAAAAATCTATTCGTTTTACTCATTCAACAGTGTCACATAAATACGTATACATGCCATTTTACCGTGAGATGGCATCCAACAAGTTAAATGGTTCATTAGTCATTGAAATTATATTTCCGTTATGGTTTACTCCTTAAATTTTAAAATACCTTCAAGTGATCGTTAAACTTTAAAACGTTGCAATTTATCACTACTCATCATATTTCATAAGTCCCAGAATTTTAAAATTATTATGAGCGATAATTAAATCTTAACACGTTATTACACTATATCACTCACTTATCATGTTTCTTAAGTCACTGAACTTTAAATAATGCGACTTTCAATTTAAGACGAGAATATTGATATTGATATATATATATATAATCGTCAAAAGTTATGTTCAAGAAGATAAAAGAATGCTAGTTTCTAATTAACATAATCTTACTTTACATAGAAAATAGATAAATTATTTCAATTAAAATCGTATACCTACATCAAGAAAATAAAAAAATTATAACTCAAACAAATAGTGAAAATTTTAATTTAGAGTCAATAATATTAATCAAGATTAATAATGTATAATTCTTAAAAGTTATCACAAGATAATTCAAGAGAACATAATGACGTCATCTTCGTGTGTGGTATTTTATTCTTCTAAATATTTGAACAATTAAATGAAGCGAGTAAATTTCAATGATCACTCTAAAGTATGGTTCAATGAATGAAACATGATAGAATTATAAATTTAATGACTAATGGAATATGATGAGTGAGTGATAGAGTACATGTTAAATTTCATTAACCACTCCAAAACATTTTAAAAACTCATTGACTAATGAAACATGATGAGTGGGTTATGAAGTATATTGTGGTAAACTTTAGCCCTCGTTTGGAGCCCACTACTTTTTTTTAAATAAAAGAAAGAGTTTAGAATAATATTTTTAAGAAAATGTATATTTAAAAAGTTGAAAAAAAAAGTTTTAAATTTACATACAGAATATTTCATTTTACGACCGTGTTATTGAAAATGATCTCATAGCAAAAAGAGCTTACAAATGATGGACGCCAAATATGGGCTTAATAACATTTTAAAGTTAAGGGTGTGTTTGAACCACATTATTTTGAAAAAATGTATTCTGTAATAGTGGATTGATGGAGAATGTGTGGTTAAAAATGAAGGACAAGTTATTGAAGTGTTGTAAAATATTATTTTATTGAACAATATGTGGTTGAAAATAAGTAGAAGAATGAAAATGAAAATTTTAATGTGTACTAAACATATGTTAAATTAGTAAAATGTCATGAAAGTATAAACTTAAATCTTTATTTTTTTTTTTTCAATCACAACTTTAAATTTTTAGCTTTATTTTTCAATTCCACATTTTTTATTAATCTACTATTTCAAAATACATTATACACAAAAATGTTGCTCAAACATGCTCTTACTTACTAATGAAATTTAGCTTCACATTCAATACATTTTACCAACCAAACTTGAGTATAAGCTCCAGTTTGATTCCTTTTAAAACAACTATTTAAGAACTTATTTAAGCCACATTTTTTTGTTCGTGGAATGCAATTTGAAATAGCAAATTGATAGAAAATGCGGTTAAAAGAATAAAAAGTTCTAAAATTATGTGTAATAATATTTTATTAAATAACGCTTGATTGAAAAAAAAAATGAGAGAAAAATATATTTTGATAAAAATGAAAATCAAACAACGGCTAAGTCCTTGTTTGACATACATTCTATTTCTCATTTTTTTTTTTCATTTTAACTACACATTTTCTCAATAAAATAATATTACATACAAACTCAAGAATTTTCCTTACTTTTTAACCACACATTCTTCCATCAATCACTATTCCAAAATTTTATTGTTTCCTCAAAATGGGTGTCAAACACAAGCTAATTCTCTCACTCATTTTTAATTACATATTTATACAATACAATATTTTACAAAGTAAAAAAATTTCCCTGCATTTTAATCGCACAATTTAACCAAAAAAAAAAAACACTATTCTGAACTTCAAATTTTCAATAATAACCGTCAAACAGGATAAGGATATTTAGAGCCCGTTTGGTACCGATTAAAATTGAAAATATAGTCATTATTAGATCTTACTCATCTACTAAAAATCAATAATAATAACAAATTTTTCAATTTTAATCCGATTTTAATTTTTATCAAACGGACTCTTAGCCCATGTTTGGCACCCATTCTCTATCTCATTCTCATTCTCATTTTTTTATCTATTTCATTTCAACCACACATTCTTCCAATAAAATAATATTACACACAAATCTAAAACTTTCCATAACTTTTCCACCACACATTTTTCCATCAATCACTATTCTAAAAATTTTTATCTTCAAAAAATGGGTTTCAAACACACTCTTAATGCAATAAGGTTGATAGATTATGATGATTTACTGTCAGAAAATTTCTTCGGAAAAAATGGAGGATAAAGCTATTTGTAAATCAAAGATGCTGATAATGGGAGCTTATGGCTGATGGGCTACACCATAATTTAATGGCTATGTCAGACTTCAATCATGAGCCTACAATATACGAGGGGACGCCCTCTGGAGCCAGAAGGGTTTCTCAGATGGCCCCTGCACTAATTATTCTTGCCCTACAAACTCTGTGTAGTGTGTTGTTTGTGTGTCCCTCTTTTTTTTTTTTTCAATTTTGCAAATTGCGGAAGGACGTGAAAAAAATGTATCAGAAGTGCAATAAGCTATCTGGATTTTGGGATATCAATTCAGGAAAAACTGGAAGTAAAATAATTCTCATCCTTCTTGTTCTATTTCTCCTTTTCATGATCTCGACTGTTGAGCTGCGAAGCAGGTGATCAAGAAATCTTAAAAAAAAGTATACTAGCTACAGATAAATTTTCCAAATTGATTTACACACAATCTGAGAAAGTAGGGTTCCATTCTCTGGCAGAAGTTCTATTCCATTGTTTTAACTTCTGTTTCATCTGGATTCTGAAGGTTTTTGCCACTAGATTTGCTGCTGCAGAACATAGATTCAATCACACAAAAAATATAGCAATATAGCCACCATAGATCAAAAAGAAAAACTACAAGACTAAGAAAATTGCTGTACGAATGATGCTACAAAAATGAACCATCTAAAATTTCTTAACGTGCATGGTAGAAAAGAGAAAAATCTTGCACAAATTTATGCTAAGGGTTCGTTACCTTGGTCTGTATGCAGTAGAAAACAAAGGGAGAAAGCGTCACGAGGGTTTTACAAAGAGAATCCAACAGAACTCAGTTGGCAGTATGCCCACCTCCATATATCATCAGAGTCAAATTTCACAACAGGGATGGAGGTGGACAGAATGCCAATAAATTCTGTAAGAAACCCTTTGATAAACCGCCATGACCTAGTAACCAAGAACACATAAAATCCACCATTGAAATCACACGCACATGCCTACACAAAAGAAAGACGTGCAGAGGAAAAAGGCTGGATTATGTACCAAATATGAGAGATAGGAAAGGGCAGTTGGGCACTATTTAAGATGAAAGATGAGGCTACTACAGTAAATAAGAGAGAGAATAGAAGAGCTGTAAATAATTAATAGGGGTGGTTTCAGAAGGAGGTAATAATCAAGATTGGATGGTTCATTCTTGGGGAAAATTAACAAGAAAAGAATCAAAGAATCATCATAGTAATTCTTTGCCCTCAAAAACCCTCCCTTCACCTCGTTTGTGATGAAAAAGAAAAGAAAATGATGTCTCCCCACCATCAGTCTTTTCTTTACCTTTCTCAACCCTCGTTTGTGATGAAGACACAGTCAGTTTTCTCTCTCTAGAAGTGACAAAACCCCCAAACACAAAACCTGGAGAAAGGGGCTAGAAAGGGTTCTAGGTTTACCATCAAAGGACGGCTACTTGTGTTCTCAATTCTCATAAAAATGACAAAAACTGGGAACAGAATTTAGAGTGTGTTTGGTGCACATTAAAATGAAAGAATACATTTTTTTAAAGTGATGTGATGAGAAATATATGATTGAAAAAGAAGAAAAAATTATTGATGTGATGAAAAATATTATTTTATTGAAAAATGTGTGGTTAAAATGAGTAGAAAAATGAAAATGAAAAATTTAATTTGTAACAAGACTTAATGTTTGGGAATTCTACAAACATTAGATTTATGATTAAAATTTATTTTTTCTATTGATTATATTAGAGTGTGTTTGGTGCACATTAAAATGAGAGAATGCATTTTTTTGAAGTGATGTGATGAGAAATATATGATTGAAAAAAAAAAAAGTTATTGATGTGGTGGAAAAAATTATTTTATTGAAGAATGTGTTATTGAAAATGAGTAGAAAAATGAGAATGAAAAAAATAATGTGGGACAAACATGAGCTTAGCCTTTGTTCGGTATTTGAATTTCTTCAAAGTCACTTTTTTCTTTTTTTTTTAATACAATTTTACATGTGAATTCATGACCTTGTTCAACTTTTAATCATGTTTTTTAAAAATTAAAAATCTATTTTCCAAAAAATCAAAATAAAATAAGGACTAAATTTTGGCTTGAAAAATAAGCCTTCTCTATCAAGGTCATTGCACCTATAGAACCCCCCAACTTTGGGAAATCTCAATTTTTAGTCTTCCTTTAAGTTTTAATTATATCACTTTAGTACGTGAATTTTGTAATTAGTTCCAATTTGGTCAAATTTCCAAACATTATGATTCTAATTTGTGAAGCGAACATCATTTTTTTGTTGACTTGTTAAATCGTTACAACTCTTGTCAACATTTGTTATAATTGGTTTTGAAAAATCTATAAAGATATTGACTAGTCTGATAACCACTAGAGATGTGTGGAGCAGTAGATTTCACTCCAACGATCAAATTAATATACCGTTTTCATGATTCTAATCGATTAATAATAATTATATTTGTGTCATGCGTATAATGAACGAAATTGGAGATCTTTATAAAATAAGGAATGAGAAAGAACCTTTTGCGGTTATCTCGCTTGCAAAATATTTCAAAACTCATGTCTCGTGGTCCATGGGACTCACAAAATGACATCTCATTAAGTTGCATACTTGACATGTTATTGTCAATTGTTATTCTTGCGTTATATACTTTGTTCTAGTGCTCAATAGATTATAATCATGTCGAGTACCTTTTCCACCAAGTTACCATATGTCTCCTGCTATTCCACTTAACCTTGCTTTGCTTATCTCCGAACATCCTTCAAATTGGTTCATACATTTTTAAACTAGACTTTCCATATATGCCAGCCAAGCCAAAGCCATTGAACTCTATCAATAATATGACTTGGTTTTTACCCCGTCATAATTTTTTAACATTATTTCACCATCGTAATTTTTTATTATCGATGTGTTTGAGCCACATTATTATGAAAGAATGTATTCTGAAATAGTATATTGATAGAGAATGCGTTGTTGAAAAAGAAAGAAAACTCATTGATATGATGAAAGATATTATCTTATTAAAAAATATGTGATTGAAAATGAGTAAAAGAATGAAAATGAAATTTTTAATGTAATTCAAAGAGGGGGCTATGTCTCCAATTTACCAAGTTCAACTGACAAATATTATTATTTATTGTTTAAAAGACCATTAGTGAGTTGGAGAATCAACCACCAATGTCAGTAAAAACTAACAATTTGATTAGTGGTTGTGATGGCTGTCAATCTATTGGTTTCACTTACTCAGGTTGAGTTAGATACACACACATTTTATTGGAGAATAACTAATAATTATATGATATTTCCAAGATAATTAAAACATTGTCAAGTGAATTTTTTATTTTTTATTTTTTTTGTTTTTACAAACAAACTTTTTGTACAAAGAGTATCGAATAGATAATGAAATTTAAGGATTCCTCTATTAGCCAGGGTGTAAACCACGTTATTTTTTTCATTTTTCTACTTATTTTTAACCATAAATTTTTCAACTTTTTAATGAAATAAATTTTGGGAGGTGCTAGTGGCACGCCCGGTGACCCCCCAATACTTGCAACTAAGTCTATTATGGTTTCTGTGCATTCCTCCAACCCCAACCCCAACCCCAACCCCGAATTTGTTACTCTCCTTCTGTACTGCAGCATCAACGTTCATTTTTGAGGCATTCGGCTTGTGGTTTCAACTCATGGCGTGTATTTGTTTTTTTATTTTATTTTTTTTGTTGACGTAGGAATCCGCAGCCGCTACCCGTGAGTGCGCAATGGGTAAACCTCGCTCCATGTGCAGTAGTTCGCAAATAACACATGAGATGTAAACCGCACTAGGCAAGTCCGGTGCGATGGATTCGACCGATAAAGTGTTGGCAGTGGATTCGAACTCGTGACATTCGATCTCCGCGTTCACCTACTCCACCAATTCGGCCACCTCCGAAGGGTTGTGTATTTGTTTCTTTAATTAGATGTAATCTAAACTAATTAAACTTACCAAAAATAAGTACTTTAATTTTCACTCATAAAAAATTGTTTACTTGATTCTTTTTCATTTTTTTTACTTGTTCAAGTTTTAGAAGGAAACCTTTTACGCTTAGTCAAACAATTGATTTCCCTGACTAAAATTTTATGATTAGATGATTAGTGGTAGGAGCCAAAGTTCCCTTCTTTAGACCTATGTCCTGTGAGTCCATCATCAAAAATAGCATCCTAGGTACCCTTCTTTCTCCCTAGAAAAAGGAGCTTTAAAATTTCAAACTATGAGTTTTGACCAAAATGAGCAAAAAAATGCTTCAAAAAAAGTTATTAAAAAGTTAAAAAAAACATGAAGTAGATTATTAGGTCAAATGTTTTCAATAATAGTATTTTCTCATTTCATTCCCTTTCCCAAGAACCAAAGAGAAAATAAAATGCTACCTTTTGTCGAGTGAGATGTTGTGCTCATCACACCCACAACCCACTGTTTTTCATCCCTTTTCTCAGTAATATTTATAACAGTCAAACTTCTTGCACTGCAAAACTTCCACAAAACTTGAATTTTTTCTATTTTTTCAATAGAAGTTAATGGGATTGTTGGGGGTAGTTCTAAAGCAATAAATACGTGGAGGGAACTATATACTTTTAAATATTTTAATTTTTTTGCCATTGTATGCCACGACGACGACGGAAATATATATCACAAGTTAATCACTCATAATCAATAAAACGATAATAAAAAGAAGGCTGGAGACTCGAATGTTACGAAAAATAATGAAAAACCAAAGTGCGCAAGTCTGATTTACTTGCACTTGCCAATTAATTATAATTTTAAAGTGGAATCCTCAGCAAAAATAATCAAAGAAATGGAATTTATGGTCTTTTACTGTGAACTCAATACCTTTAATGGTGGCATCTGTGGTTATATGTTTTGACAGTCTGGGTGAAAAGTTCATAGACATTGTCTCCTCCACATTGTGCAGGTTCCAAAATCTCCACTTTCTATCTTTCTTCTGTTTTTCTTTTTTACCTTTTTATATTGGCATTGCTTTTCATATTGTGCAATTTTGGGAACAAAATAATTGTCGTCCATTAAGCAATTGCATGGACAATATCTTCTGCAATCTTTTCTGTCAATTTTTGTTTTTGGGTTTGAGTTGGGGTCGATTTAAATTGGAAACTCACACACTTAAATTTCACATTCTATACTTGCATAGTCACTTAAAACGTCGTTAAATTTTCTGCAGTATTTGAGTCAATTTACTTGGCACATCCAACTCGACGTGCTGCCTAGTTCATGATTAGCAACGACACTAGACATGGTTGGCACCCGAAACTCATCGATATGTGACATTGGTGAATCTAGTAAAAGATCAATTCAATTATTTTAGAACACCCTAAAAGTGGTTGCATATGCAAGATTTTGACATTTGTTTGGTGGTACAAAGGCCAATATGTAAGCAAATATAAATTACAATTGACATGAATACGCGCATGAGTTGATCCGAATTGATTAATCACGACTGTGATTGCATGCAAAAAAAAATTTATATATAAATCAACAAAGCAGACATCTGGAAGAATTGTGATCGATCCACTTTTTCATGATTGTGAGCTATTGGATGCTATGCCTCGAAAAGAACATAAGTATGTATTTTACTAATAATACACATTGCTTTTGCACATGGAATTAATTAGCAATTTCATCTGTCTTGTAGTGAGAATAATTATGATCATCACCATCTATTAACCAGTATTGGAGAATTTACCCGTTTGGCCCCACTATTTAAATAGCGTTTTTTAAAAATGTGTGATTAAAAAATAAGAAAACGATTTGAAAATACGTGTAATAATATTTTAAAGAAAAATGTGTGATTGATAAGAAGAGAGAAAAAAATGAATTATAATTTTAATAAAGACCAAACAGAGACTTAATATATCCATATTTTATTGAAAAATGTGTGATTGACAAGAAAAGAGAAAAAAAAATGAATTATAATTTTAATAAAGACCAAACAGAGACTTAATATACCCATATTTTGGCATGTAGATTTGAGAAAAGACTCCAATAATAGAAAATATTTTAAGATAAGAAAGCAACTCACTTCACAACGGGTTCTAGTAGATATAATCAGTCTTTAATGAAGAAGGGGGAGCCACCAGCTGATGGTTGTTGGTCGTGACTACTATCAAGAAGCTCCAATGAAGACGGATATTTCACATGGAGATGTGTGTATCTTTATGTTGGTGGAATTTTCGTTGTGTAAAACTAAACACGACTCGAGGATACGAAATTTAATATCTATTTTTATTCTATGATTCTTATTGTGTCTCGAGATTAGGCTTAATCCCCTCGCAAATTGTACTGGTGGACAGTGATAAAATTTGATTATAAGAATTTTATTTGTTCACCTACTATGTCCAATCATTTCATCTAAAAATTTATTAATACAGTATCTTCAAAAGAGTACACAAAGCTTTTACCATATGATTTTTTGTTTTGTTTTTTTTTTTTTTTCGGGGTGTTTAGTTCACATGTAATATGAAAATTGCAAATAGTCAACCATAAAGTAACATAATAATTAATGTTGGAAAGCACATAAGGGTTAGTGGTGGAAGCATCTTTTACTTTTTTATTTTTATTTTTCCCGTTGGATTTTGCTACTCAACCATAAGGGTTGACATAGGGGGTGACATAATGACCACATGACCACCTCCAATTGGAGGGTTGTCGGGTATGTCAACACTTATGGTACTATAGCATTACTCAAAAATATTAATGTTACTTTAAACTATGTATTATGCAGTAAAAGCCAAATTTCAAAAGATGCTTCCGAAAATTTTACCATGCAAATGACATCTTCTTCTATCTATATCAAGAAAAGAGAGTATAATATCTGAAGTTTAATTATGTTTCACTTTGTTTATGCATGTGCATAATGTAAATACGCATGCATTCCGACCCGTCTTTTGACCTAATGCTAGCTCCTTTATAATCAATTATTGGCTACTGTAAAAGACAGAGAGAGGAATGTATGAATTTCTTGAAATGGCCGCAAGAAGATAATGGAGTGCTAGCTTGTTTCAACGAGACTAATCATAAAGGCAAGGCCATGGCTCTTTTGGAACAGCGGTGTCTGTCACGTGAGAGAGAGAGAGAGAGTCAGAGAGAGATACATAATGATGGCATATTTTTGAAAGTTTAGTCCTTTGGTTGGAGAGAAAAAGGGCGAGATAGAGAGAGAGAGAGAGAGAGAGAGAGAGAGAGAGAGAGAGAGAGAGAGAGATGGTGGGGAGGGAGATTAGATTAGATTAGATAGGGAATCGCATTGAGTTTCAAGACATGAATGATGAGGCCGATGACGATGCTTATGATGGTGATAGGAGGGAAAACTCTCTCTTTCTCTCTCTCCACGCACTGTATATATATCTATATGCATAGAGATACATGAGTTGGGAGGTGACTTCATCTTCCACAGTATTGCAGAAAGTGTTTCTGACCAGGATAGGCAATGATGCAATATGGGCTTTCAAAAGATTTGGGGCCAGATTTAGATGATGGACTATGATCCAAATTTGGGTATCATTAATGTAGAGTGACCCAATTAAAGATGTACGGAATTCCCTTAACCCAAATTAGGGGATCTTAAGTGAAGCCCAAATGTTTGTAGAAAAGATGGCAAGGAGGAGAGCTCAAAGCCCAAATTAAAGGGACAAGAGGCTAAACCCAACTCAGCTACATTTGCTCCTCTATTTTACTCCTGAATTATTATAGACTTTTGGGGCACTGGGTTGCCGTTGGTTTTTGAATATTGTAATTGCCGACCTTAAATCTAGATGATCTTAAAATCAACAAAATCTGGACACCTTTCTATCCAGTCGTATAGCATTTACGCATTTTTGATAATGCTAGAATGCGAGATCTTCAAAGGAAAATGCAATGGTCGTGTCCACTCTGACGATAGAATCAAATAAAAAAAATTGAATGTCGAAATATAATTGACATAGTTTTGACTATGATTGATTTTCACACACCTTGACAGAATTCAAAGGAGATATTTATAGAGTACGAGGTGGTCAACCCGTCACATGACTTACCTGAAGACTGAAGTGGGTTGTTGACGAGAGTCACTTCCGTAAGTGCTCCTTATAGTATTTCCTTTAATAACAATTGCTAGGGTTCTCAACCTACTTTCCCTTATCTTGTCATGTTTAGTCATTCATCTTTCCTCAGTAGGGTATAGAATGTGTGACACACTTTAGATTGATGGCTGATGTGGTCATTAATAACTTACCTCGAGCACGAGGACTCACAAAAGGTCCACTTCCATAATTGGGGGGACTTCACTCCTCGGGTATGTATATCCTCGGTATATCTCGAGGATGGACCCCCTGCTTGCCCCAGAAATTGCGATAGCGAGACAATTGTGCTTGAGATGTTTACTTGGTAAAAAATCCCCCAAGTAATTCTCAATCAGGCGTCAAGTCCTAGTCCGAAAAAGATCCTGACTTTATCCAATCACCCCAACTAAGGAATCCTAGATCACCAAGGAGTCCTATCTTTGGTAACATTTCAAACCAGGTAAGTTTGGACTCCTACTTATGTTCCAATACTTATTCCTACAATCACTCCTGAAAATAAGGAGACGAATCTTACTTGGACTACGCCACCTACCACTATAAATATATCATTCTCATTCATTATTCAGGTACGTTTTTACATAGATTTTCAGCATATTCTCTCTCTAAAATTCCCTTTCTGACTTAAGCATCGGAGGGACGACAATGCCACATCTCGACACCTTTGTTTCAGGTACCGGAAGATCTTGTTCGTGCTCGTTCTCGATCGTCAAGCTCGAAAAATCAGCAGTTGCAATTTTTGGTAGCATCGATGGCCATACAAATGCTTTATTTGGGAGTTTTCTTGATACTTGGCATATGTTACTAAATATTTATGGTAAAGTATCTTTTGGCTCATTGTACAATGCTCGTCAAGTTGTTAACACGCTCCCTAGGCCCAATGGGGCCTTCTTCAGGCGCCTAGGCTTAGCTCTCCAAGGCATAATGGATTCAAAATCCTATTACTTAGAATGTATAGAATTTGGTACAAGTATCAAGTGTTGACATTTAAACTTGATTTTGTCAAGTGTTGCATCCAAGCTATAGCCTTATGCCTCCTCAACATCATGTCACTCGATGTTAGGTGTGAGGATCGGCTACGTACACCTTGCCTCCATGTGTCCCCTATATAGAAGTGAATAGGTCCCAAATAAGATGGAGGTGTAACAATAATCCCCGAATTCAAGACTATAAATCAGTGGTTTGGTGTTTTAGTACACGTGCCACTCATCTACCCAAGTAGCACAAACCTTTTTATTGATTTAGATTCCTGTATGTGGGAGTTCGCACGCATAGTGGAGGCATAACAAAATTAAATACTTCAAGCTCTCGAGTATCATAAATTAGATAAAATTTGCATTTGTCACTCATTATCAGTCTCAAAACTACCAAAATTAGTGAGCCCTGCTCCTTGGCCAGGCTCAAGAACATGGCGCTTGGCCAATGAGTGTTTTCCAAAATTAGTACACTCAAGGCTGAAATGTAAAGTAAAAAAAATAATTTAGTAATTTTTAATTCAAAGTCGATATTACAGGAATACTATTTTTTTTCTTCTTCTTATTTTTTTTTTTGAATCACAACTAGAATAAAATTTTAAAGTGCAAAAAAAAATTCCTAGTGAGAAAATCCTAAACGACCCGATTGGATTCCTCTTAACTCTAGGGTTTTACCGGGGGATAGAGGCACGTGAGCCCCAAATCAATACACTCTTGCAGTCTTACGCAGCAATGGCCAGTCCCAACATTCCATTTTCACACTCCCTACTCTCTTGACAATGGAAATCGAAAACCCAAACCCTTCTGTAGATCCTCAACCTCAAGAAGAAGAACAGCAGCCAAATCCCAAGAAGCTAAAAATGTCCACCACCACTTCCGACGACGATGAAAATTACGACAGTGGTCCCGCCGCCGCTGGCGGTGCCGTACTTCCAAAAAAACCCAGATACAAGCGCCGCAAAATAGCAATTTTCTTCGCTTATTGCGGCGTGGGATACCAGGGTATGCAAAAAAATCCTGGCGCCAAAACCATCGAGGGTGACCTCGAGGAGGCCCTTTATCATTCAGGTGCTGTTCCCGAGCAGCAGAGGGGACTGCCTAAAAGGTTTGACTTTGCCCGGTCCGCTCGAACGGATAAAGGCGTCAGCGCCGTTGGCCAAGTGGTTTCGGGAAGGTTCTACGTTGACCCGCCTGGGTTTATCGAGCGTTTGAATTCAAATTTGTCTCCTCAGATTCGGGTATTTGGGTTCAAACGTGTTACGGGGGCGTTTAATGCTAAGAAGTTCTGTGATAAGCGGAGGTATGTTTATTTGCTTCCAGTCTTTGCACTTGATCCATCTTGTCATCGAGATAGGGAAAGTGTTTTAGCTAGTGTGGGGTCTGAGAATGAGCTAGTTAAATGTTTGGAGTGTTCGGAAAGAGGTCGTAAAGTTTTTGGAGTAATGGGTAAACAAAATTTCCATTCAAAATCTGATTTTGAAGCTGTTTCGGTTAGCTCAAGCATTTCATCGAACACGAGTGCTTTATTGAAATTGGAAAATGAAGAGAAGATCGTTAATAGAACTTCAGAAGATGGAAATGGAAATGATGATGCTGATGATAATAAGTTAACTACTGCAACTGTGAAAGGATTGGATGATGGGGCTGCCCAAAGTGATAAAATTGAGGAAGATAAAGTTGACGGTGGAAACGTGAATGGCAATGCAAAACCAGAGAAAAGGAGCGAGTTTTCTTTTGGAGAGCAGGAGAGGGAGAGGTTTAATAGAATTTTGAAGTTCTATGAAGGAACACACAATTTTCACAATTTTACTACAAGAACAACGGCTGAGGATCCCTCTGCAAAGAGATATATTATTTCGTTTAATGCAAACACCACGGTTAATGTAGAGGGTATTGAATTTGTCAAGTGTGAGGTGATCGGGCAAAGCTTCATGCTCCATCAGATTCGGAAAATGATTGGCCTTGCAGTTGCAATTATGAGGAATATTTCTCCTGAATCTTTGGTTGAAACAGCTTTTGAACAGTAAGTGTTTTTTTTGTTAGCTTTATCTTTTCTTGTAGCATCTTTCTTGATTGAGTTTTTTTGATTTCTTACGTGTTCATTGAAATCAGGAATGTGAACATTAACGTGCCGATGGCACCTGAGGTTGGATTGTATTTGGACGAATGCTTTTTTTCCTCGTATAATAAAAAATGGAAAGACAGTCACGAAGAATTGTCCATGAAGGCTTATGCAGAGGAAGCTGAAGACTTCAAAATGAAGTATATCTACGCTCATATTGCATCCACAGAGCACAAGGATGGAGTTGTAGCCCTCTGGTTGCATTCTCTAAACTATCGCAACTATTCCGATTTACGTGGTTTAAACAATGGTCAAAGATCCGATACGAAATGCGATGATGAAATTGTGGACAATGGTCAGAACGCTGATGTGAAGCATGATGAAGCTGTGGACATGGCCTAGTGAGCAAACATACAGAGCAATGCATCTATCCACCTTTACGGCATGGTCTCTCATTTCTTGTGTGCTTGCTATTTGTATTCCTCTTGATGCACTTGAAACTATTTTTTTGAACCTTTAGATAATCTCATTTCTCTATGATCTAACTATGCAAAATTTTAATAAATTCCGGAGATTTTATCTTATCGTGGACTATCTTGTAGCGATAATTATCATCTACCATCTTGTTAGAGAGAATGTAAGTTTGTTGCTTGAATATTTCTTCACATTAGTTGTGACCTTAAGCAGCAATAGGAATTTAACTCTGCAAATGAATATGCTGGTGCATGCATTGATTATCTGATATTGGCAACAGCCTGACCCTGTGCAATGCTTTCTTATGGTTATATTAGTTCAGATTAACACACTTTATCTCCATGGTATTTCTGATGGTTTAATTTTACTAGGAAATAATAGGGAGGGTGTACTATCAGACTGTTCATGAACTGCATTGGCGCTGGGGTTCAAATGTACTTTCAGGAACTGAGTTTCAATGGTTTGAGAATTTTATAAAAGTTTATAAGATACTAACTATTAAGCAGAAGTACAAAATTAAAATTTCAAAATTTGTTTATCATTCAAACGAAATTCTGGGAGACTTTCACTAAAGAATATTTTTAGTATGTATTTTTTATCATTTCAATATTTTGTTCCTCTTTCCTTCTATGTCCTATGATCTTTATAGTCATGATTAAAAAAATTATTATTTTTCCGTTAATATTCGTTCTCTTTTCTTTTTCCTCCGTTTTTTTTTTCTTTTTTTTTTTTTTTCATTTTTTATGAAAAAGATTAAATTCTTTAATTTCTTACAAATATAAAGTTCACGAATTTTTCAAAAGTCTTATCACTTAAAAAATGTATATAAAATTCTTCTCAACAGCTTCACAACACGCCATAAATGACCTCAAAAAAGTCTCTATCATTTTAAAAAAGCCCCCATATTGAATACACACGCCTAAACTTGATGACATCACTACATATTAAAGGAGCCAAACATTGGCGGGACACGTGTTGTGATTTTCCGTCGTCGTAATTCAATTTTTTTTGTGCTTCTTCCAACGCAGCCCATCACTATCTTCCATTTTCATACGCAACCCATCACCGTGCTTCCTTCTTTTCTTTCCCCATTTTCACGCCATCAATTTATCTTGTGTTGCTGTCTGTTGAGAAGAAGAAGAAATGGGTGTCGCTCCAAAGGAAGCCATTAATCAATTTGAAGCATTAATGGAGGAAGGTATGCTTTATTTTACAAACCCTTTCTTAATTTCTCTCTCTTTCTATTTATGACGGGAAATTTATTTAGTTGAGTTTAAAATGTCAATAGCTAACAAGGAGAAAAAAAAAAACACCATGATCAAAACTGGAAAACCATGTCCCGTTGTTGCCTCCGTTGCGAATGGAGGCACGGGGGGTGCCTCCATCTTCTTCTTTTCACTCTCCTTCTCCCTCTCCCTCTCCCTTTATAGAAGAGTGAAGTTATAAACAACCAAAAAACCTAGATGCATTCCTCAAATTTCTCGTCGGCACGAGTGAGATTAATTGGATGATTTTGGCTGTGCGCGGATGGAGAGTTGCAACTAGGTAAGAGGACGTTCAAGAACTTCAGCTTTAGGCGTCGTGCCATCCGAGAGAAAATGTTTGATAAATGATAAGATTAAGTTTTCTACTTTAAT
>CAIGRF010291326.1:19734-32998 GCA_903798235.1 Fraxinus ornus | reverse complement strand
AAGGGTATTAATCAAAACAATTTTTAAAAAAGGGTATACAACCTAATTTCCCCTTCTTTTTTTTCCAATTAAATGGGCTTAACAAATTTATTTATTTATTTATTTTTAATATCTCTATCATGTATTATCAGCCTCTGTTCTTTGTACAGGATCAAGTGATTCACTGAAATCAATTTATTCCTATAAACTGTAACCAGTGAACAGAAGTTATTTGGAAAACCAACTAGGCAGAGAGAATTAGACTGTAATCATCAAAATAGACACTGAAAATACATACAGAAAAACAAATGTGTTTGATTTGAAATATTAGCATTAATATTCAGATTTCACTATGAGTAGGGTTTGGTCACAACACCTGAGATTATTTGACTCTGAAAAGTACATGTGATGTGTGATACCAGCGAATGTCACAAATGAACCCAAGAAAAAATAATAATAAAGGGGTAACTTGAAAAGCTTCTTAAATGGCTATGGCGATTGTCTATATTCTGGACTTCCATTATTCTTTATGGCAAAAATATAGAAGTCTTGTCCAAAAAAATGAATCCCCTCTTTCGTGGGTTCGTTTTTGTTTACGGCTCTATCTAAGTGAATATTCGTTTATTGGCATTTCAACCTTCCTTCTTCTTTCAGGACTATCCAAAAGAAATCCAGTTCTACTTACTGGTTATTCGCTTTTGGTTTATGACTTTATGCTAAGTGAACTTAACGCATGTTGGCATTCCAGACTTTCTTCTTCTTTCGGAATTTATCAAAAAGAAAATTCAGTACTTTTTGGTCGTGAATATTTGAAATGGTTGTTCGAATTCTTATTTGAATAGTTATACATAATTTTTTTGATGTAAGATTTTGATTATGTACTTAAATGTATAATTATACATATCTGAAATACGTACGAAAATAGACTCGTTGAATGATGGGAAAGAAACAGTAAAGATGTGGGCAAGAAATAAATACATGGACACTGCATTTGCCTGATCATCTTTTACGTATAGAGCACGGCCCATCTCCCCAACCTTTGGTCCTGTCCCTATGTGCATGCCTATATACCCCTATCCATGTTCTTTTCGTACTCGGTGAATAATTATAGAAGTATGCTAACGTAGGATATTTATTGTACGATGTTAATGAAAATACCCAATTTCTCCTGAAAATTCACCAAAATCCTCCATCTAATTCTCATTGATATTAATTCTATACTAGAAATCATCACCATTTTCTGATTCCTAATACTTTGATGAAATTGTTTGATGTGTTATGGTTTAATATGGAGCAATCACATGTATTCATAGTAGTTTACTTTCAGTATTAGAGTTACGTGCACTTGTACTACGCCGTAGTTATTTCACGCTTTTGCCTAGGAGAAGGTGACTACTTCAAATCCCTTTATATATCGTACAAATATGAAGATGACACGATACATTCGTAGAATCACATGTGTTCGTGAACCAATATACACTTGAAAATTTTGAGAGAACAATGTTTATTATAATGACTAAGCAACACACAATTACACAACATTCTTTACTATTATTGATATTTGTTACCGACATTCATGTCTTTTATGCCTTCTCGTGTGATTTAAAATGAATAAGGCCTCCTTCTGAGTGGCTCGAGCCATCGGTTGAGATACCACTTTGAAATAGTTAACATTTTAACATTATATCAGAATCTACAGGTCAAGAAACAGACTTAGTGCCTGTCTCGTTGCACTTAAAATTAAAATTTCAACCGTTGCCAAGCCAAAATTGCACCCTTGCTTCTCACCAATTTCCAAGATAATCTGGCTTGCAGCCGCAATAATGACAAAATGACGTTTATGCCCTTAAGATTTAATTGATTTTGCATGACAAATGGGCTTCTTCAGTATTTCATTCTGCCAATGTCAGATTTTGCTGCGAGATGGGCTTCATTCTGCTTTTAGAAAACGGTCATTTAATTGCTTAAAATTGTGAAGGAAGCGCTCCCAGACACACCCTTAGATAGACAGTTTTTATTGGGCGAAAGGTAACGGAGGCGTGCAAAGGTAACATTATGCAACATATTAGAGATTATTAAAGTTGTGGATTGACAAGAATCAACTGTCTTAAAAATCGGTTAAGAGTCTCGTCTATAACATGCGAGAAGCCATGAACCTTCCCGAATTTCTCTACAATAATGTTACAGGCACAAATATCTTTTCTGTTCTATCCTCTCTAAATCTCTGAAAAGATACAACCATAGATTTTGAATTGCCATATCGTGTTCTATACCACAATGGATTGTTATATATGAGTAGTTGTTAATATGTATTTCTGATAGCAGGCCTATATATGGTTGATAAGTTGATTCATAACATTGAAACAGTAACCTAAGACCTAAAATTTGCAATTTGTGCTATGAACCAAATAAAAGTACTTGGCAACAACACGTTCTTCTGCACATGCAATTTGATTCTTGCTCTTTCCAGGGGCCAAAAATCCTCAGCTAGTGGATATGGTTAGATCAACATCTTGTCACTCATTTCAACAGTTACGCTACTGTTTCAACGATCAAGACATTGCGTCCCGTTTGGATAAATATTAGTTTTTTAATTTTTTTTTGATAAAAGTTGATTTAATGTGTGGTTAAAAAGTTAAAAATTGTAGATTCCATAAATTGTATTATTGAAAATGAGTTTGAATAAAAATGTATAGTCCCATGAGTTTGAGCTTGAGCGAACTTAATTATAAGTAGTTTATATTAATTAACTATCTGTGTAGTTACTTTCTTGATAACTCTCGAGGACAAGATGTATTCTGGCATTCGAGAGTAGGATGGGGCGTTTTGTACGCCCTAGACAAAGGTTAATCATTTCCTGTTTGGTACACATTAAAATTTTCATTATCATTCTTCTACTCATTTTCAACCACACATTCTTCAATAAAATAATATTTTTCATCACATTTTCTTTCTTTTTCAACCACACATTCTCCATTAATCTACTATTTCAGAATACATTCTTCCAAAATAATGTAGCTCAAACACACCCTATTAGTTGTGTTTGAAGTTCGAAAAGACATAAGAAGGTTCACAATATGTTTTTTCTTCATCGTAAAAACTTGCAATGGAAGTGACCTGATTTTTAGAAGATTGTAATAGAAATTTTTGAAATGTGTGATTGAAAAATTATGAGGTACATGAAAGATGTGGTTAATATTAATTATTTGATTTAGATTTATATTTATATTAAAATCTGATTTTAATCCTAAATAAACAGGGCCTAAATTTGTGTTTGATTAGTTATTTTATGTTTCCTTCATTGTTCTTGTTAATATGAATTATAAGCTAATTCATAAAATAAAGAGACATTAGTTTCCAAGACCATAAAGTCAAGATTAATTCTCCACTATAATGGTTTNTTATCGCAAGTGCACTGTTCATTAACAAGTAGAAAAATGGATTTTTGACTCCAAGTATCGTACCCACAGGGATTGTACTAAGCTTTAATCGAAACAATGAAAACTTGATATTTTTCTATAACTAAATTGTAATCTACTTATGAAGGCAAAAATTAAATTAACGAGAATAAATGAAATGATATGATTAATGCAACTTTTATGAAAATCAAGTGATGAAAAGTGTACTAGAATCCTAAATCTCATTGTATCAATCACCTTTAACCTGAACCTTACAATTTGACAACATAATTCAATTATGAAGATCAATATTCTTAATTTTGTTTTTAACAATTTCACTCGAGTATAATTAAATATATTCTCATATGTGGCCCGACGATATTTCTATGATAGATGCGAACAAGCAGAATACATTAATGATTTATGAATACTTAAAGATCATGTAAAGAATAGTGGTAGATTTATATTCCCTATCGGACTCTACGACGATTAACATTATGTTTAACTTATTTCTCATCTTTCAAGGGTAAAACACGCCCCAATATTCACACAATCATTGTGTACATAATTGTAAAGAAGATAATTCCATGAAAACAGTTTAATAATTGAAAACGTGTTTGAATGTCAAAAAGTAAAATTAAGAATTAAAGGTTTATGATACAAGATTCATCATAACCTTGGCACTAGATTTGTTTAGCGTAACATATTGTGAAAAATAAAGCAAAAGATATAAAAGATGTTCATCACACGGAAATTCTTGAATTCAATTTTCTAGTTCTTGAAATTCAATCTTGAAGTGCTCTTTTGTCTCCTTTTTGCAATCAATTCTCCACACCTAATTATGCGTTGATAGTTGGTATTTATAGTACTCTCCAAGAGGTCCCAAAGTCTCTAGAATTCATGCAAATAATGGCCCAAAAAAAAGAATCCATGTTGGAACAGAATTCAAAATGAAAAACAGTTTATGGCCACGGCCGCCCAAGCACCCATTTTTTTCTTTGTTTTTGTTTTCCAACATCGGATGTTTGCCCGATCCATATAACTAGGTGGGTGACCATTTATAATCACTTTTAAAACTTGCAAGTTAGTCCTCTTCTTCATTATTTCTTCGATTTTGATCATCCACTTTAAATTACTTCTATTTTGGTCCTTCAACTTCTTGTCATGTGCACATTAGTTCGAAACCTTCCATCCAATCATCTATTCATCCCCTTTTTTTTTTAAATTGCTTGTGAACGGGTCCAAAACTAAAACAAGATAAAATAAACCCAAGTTAAATGAAATTCAATATTTTAACGACATAAAATTTTTAGTAATATGGCCTAAATAAGTGCACAAAACGCACTTATCAAACACTCTCAAACTAAATCCTTTGTTCGTTCTCGAACAAAACAAAACTTAGGAATAAACCATATTAAGCCCCTGTTTGTCCCACATTACTTCTACTCATTTTCAACCACACATTCTTCAATAAAATAATATTTTCCATCACATTTTCTTTCTTTTTCAATCACCCATTCTCCATTAATCTACTATTTCAGAATACATTCTTCCAAAATAATGTAACTCAAATACACCATATTAGTTGTGTTTGAAGTTCGAAAAGACATAAGACGGTTCACAATATGTTATTTCTTCATTGTAAAAACTTACAATGGAAGTGACCTGATTTTTAGAAGATTGTAATAGAAGTTTTTGAATTGTGTAGTTGAAAAATTATGAGGTCCATGAAAGATGTTGTTAATATTAATTATTTGATTTAAATTTAAATTTATATTAAAATCTGATTTTAATCCGAAATAAACAGGGCCTAAATTTGTGTTTGATTAGTTATTTTATGTTTCCTTTATTGTTCTTGTTAATAGGAATTATAGCTAATTCATAAATAAAGGCACGTTAGTTTCCAAGACCATAAAGTCAAGATTAATTCTCCACTATAATGGTTTATGAACTCTGATTTATGTTAACTGTTTAGATATGTTTTTTAACTTAAAAGAGCCATCATTTTGAAAAGACATTTTAAACTAGAAAGCTCATATCACCAACAATAATCAATGTATAAGGAATATTTGAGCCATTCGTACGAAAATATCAATTTTTGAGATCTACGTAACACAATAATTTTGAAGTATGATTCTAGTGTATTGATTATAAACAAAAGTCTTTGGCGGTAATCGCTGCTCATTAGAGATGGAAATCAGCCATCGTTGACATGAGTTCAGCTCGCGGGCTCACGAGCCTTTTTTTTTGGTTAAAACTTTTAATTTTTTAAAAGCCCTCCTATTTAATTTGGACTCGAGACCGACTACTTTTTTTTGTAGGTGAAATTAAAATTGTATACGAACAACTTATTATGTATATAATAATAATAATAATAATAGAGGAAAAAAACGTTTGCTTCATATCTTTCTCCTTTCACTTTGGATCTATCATTTCTGGAGTCATTTGAATGATTGATTTCATATGTCTTTCAGTACACATATTTATATTATATTTTTCTCCTTGTCTTGTACAGAAGCATATCAGTATATCACCATACCTGTGTCAAAAAGGTACTGTGCAATAGAAAGATGAAGTTTGATTACTATTTCTGCTCAACTTGGCCATTGATTGGTCTCGTGTGCGTGGACTTACGCTGCCTTTTTCCACAAATGCACCTACTGCGAAAGAAAATATCACATTTACTTACTTTACGTTACTGCCTTTCCATGGGACAATGTTTTCGACCTAATTATTGAAACACTTTTTCTTCCTTAGGCCCCGTTTGTTTCAGATTAAAATCATATTTTAATTTAAATCAAAGTCAAACAATCAATATTAACCACATCTTTCATGGGTCTCACAACTTTTTAACCACATATTTCAAAAACTTCTATCACAATCTACTATAAAACTAATTTTAATCTCTACCAAACACCCACTTAATTTTGTTCATATCCTCGGATTTTCGTCAAGTATTTAAGGAAGGACATGGCCTAGAGTGAAAAGCCCACGTCAACTTTTAAAGGTTCGAGCTACTTTTTTTTTTAATGAAATTAGTATTTTAAGATGAAACCCTAAAATTCAGCGTCTGTCCGGTATGGCGGTATCTCTATTTTCCTGGATTAAAATCAAGATTATGGCCGTTAGAGAGAAATTTGAGTCCCGCGCCTGAGAGAGAGGGTAAAAACTTGTGGGCTATAACGGGCAAAAAATCCATGTTTTGGCAAGAATAATCTGCACCAGACGGACACTCAATGTGGTCGTGAGAGTCCAAAAAATTTAAACGAGTAATTCGATTCACTTTTTTTTACGAGCATAGCAGTTAGATTTCAGGACTACATCATCTAAACATGAAAACGATGTTACAAAAGTACGTACCGACAGTAAAATCTTGGCACTCAATTTATGCTTTTGCTGTTGCCCTCGCAGCACTCACAACATATCAGCATGCATGATCGAGCTTGTGGAGTTGATGTAAAGAAATTAAGATGCCCACTCACTCCCTGATTTAATAATATAATTCAGAAGAATATCCTTAAAGTAGCCAACTACAACAGACCTTAATTTCTTATTTTACATTAATTAATGTCAAAAGGCAGATTTGGGATCGTTAGGTTTCATTATCCTGTCATTTCTGTGTTGTTATTATATTATATATTCAAAATATTATTAATTAATTGAAGAGGCACTAATTGAGAGACATATATGAGGAAGCAACGATCTTGAAATGACAACTTTTTGCTTCAAGAATTGCTCAAGATTCCATTTTTTTAGGTCAAACAACATGGAATATAATCCTAGTTATTGATCACTTTCAATATAAACATTAATATTATACTAATTACCTAATTGGGTTTTTGGAATCTTTTCTTAATATTCGAAAAGAAGGTTCAAGATTTTAAACATTGATCTTGCATCGGAAAAGTTCGTTCTTGATTGGATTTTTAGATTCTATTTGACCTTTCGTGATTAAGGGTCTGTTCGGTAGAGATTAAAATTGGATTAAAATTGAAAAATTAACAATTATTTGACTTTTATTAGACGAGTGAGACTCAATAACGGCTATATTTTGAATTTTAATTGTTACCAAACAGGTAATCGAGTGCAAAACACGTCCGAATTAAATTCAACTAGAGTGCACCTCCCACCTTCTCAATCTTTAAAACCTGATGACAAATGAATCCCTTTCTAATTCTCGTGTCTTGCAGTCAAGGTTCGTCCTGGTGTGTGAGTTGCGACGACGTATAAGAAATGGTGTCTCAACACTCACCTTGCTTGGAGGCTCACGCAACACAATCGACGAGCAGAGTCACGCACAACCATTATAGTCAGGAGATGTGTGGGCGTGATTTCTTATAAGCTACTGGGTAAGAGGACAAAATCGGAGATAAAGACATGGTATAGCTAAGGATGAGATTCGTTACCCGATTAGTCTTATACAAGATCGATCTCATAAACACGCATACTTAATTTATGCTAAACGCTCAAATGACATGTCACCTATTGTAGTGTGCTACACTACCAATGTTTAACATAAGTTAAGCATCGATGCTTTTTTCAAAATATTTAATAGATCTTTGGTTTCATTAGAATTAGTCTGAATCTCCCGCAAACTTCACATTTACTATTTAAATACAAGAAAAAAAAAACAATAATAATGAACAAGAAAAAAATTTAAAGAATATATATTAATTCCCACTTATATAAAAATTGAAAAAGAATATAATAGATAGTTCCATAATTAAATTTTCTTATGTAGGTAGGAATCCTGGAATATGACATCCATGGTATAATGTCTGTACATGTTGGTTTGAATTAATTGCTTGAATTTTTTAGGTCAATAATGGCTTAGGACGACTTGTACCTTTCACGTATACTCATCTTGAAGACAACTTTTGGGCAATGAAAGCAACTTAGTCATGAACATTAAATACAAAAATAAATACCTTTTCGATACCATGTAATATTATCCAATTTACTTTATTAAATATGGCTATATTTTGAATTTTAATTGGATTAAAATCCATACCAAACGGGCCTTAATTATTTGTATTTTTTTTCGCAAAACGAAGGAAATTATTGAAGATATAAAATGATTTGTAGAATTCGAAACTCTTCAGTTCTTTTTCTCAAAAAAATATGAATAATGTTTCAAGCAAAAGATCAAAACAACGCGTGGAGAACCGTATAACCAGAAGCAGCAATTCGAATAACACAAGTTAGCATAGTTCTAATTATTTTATGCAAATGTGTAGGCTGTCTCTTTGTAATCCAAAATGTCAATGAGTATATCGGGCATGATGACTCTATCGTCTCAAAGCCTTTAAATGTAAAAGACTAAGGACCTATTTTCAACCTTATATTTCATTAATTTTTATTAAAATTACTAAAAAATTGATTTTTTTTTTTTTTTGCTAAATGGGGCTAGGTCACAATCCACAAGCAAAGCAATATTATTTTGTGTGATGTACAGTGCTGTGTTTGCGTGGGCGTCGAATACTAGTAACCATCTCATCAATGTCAGCTACTAAAATTGTACAGTATAGCCTACTTAAAAGGAATACTCCTCCTCTTTCTAACTCAGAACTATTGCATCATTCCACTGAATAGCAAAATTTTAGGATCTTTATGTTACTCATCGTGTAACTGAAAACCATAATCAAGTACAATGTAATAGCATGCCATTAACTCATTGCAAAATATTTTGATTCCCTTTGATTATCTTTTTCTTTAACATCGTTCGACGTAGTTTAGAAATCTAACTTACCAATCGTGTCACATTTGGGATTAGAAGCCATAAACTAGAAGAAAGGACAAATTAAGAGGGAGAAGATGGACATGTGCCCCCAATAGCGGCCGCCACTTGTCAATTATGGCACTCATTACGTAAAAAATTAGGTAATCGTAGTATAACCCTAGGCATTGAAGGGGGCAAGGTTAGCTCTATTTAAGAACTTTGATGGTTTTGTTGAGGGGACAAAAGGCAGAAATTAGGGCAACAAATGGTGCTATATAGCAGAAAAACAAGAAAATTCATGTATCCTTTCTTGAAAAACCAACACAACAATGAATGGAGACAAGGGAATTTTAGGAAACAAAAATGACACCTTAATCATTAATTAAGTAACTTCCATTAAACCAACCACCAAGTATTTTTTTATTTTTTTTTTATTTTTATTTTCTTTCTGAAGTACAACTAAAAGTAACAAGACTGCGTGAATAATCTAGAATTAGTTAAAAGAAAAGTGAAGCATTATTAGCACTAAAGAAGAAAGATTAACAAATCCACCAATTCAAGAAGATAATGGTAATTAATTATATTTAATGGATTTAATGAGCCAAATAGCAATTGTTGCCTCCTGAAAGGCTGATAGAGGATCCGGCAATGAAATCTCAGACATATTTAATAAGATTATACGAAGAAAATTGTAATAATATAAAGACCCCAGTAGCAGTATAAAAATAAAACATCCACTTTAAATTCAGCACCCCAAGAAAACCACAGAAACCAGGAGGAGGTGTTTGTGAGGCTTTGTTCAGCTGGGTTTCTGTTTTCTTCCAAATTTTTGCAACGTTTTCAGGTTCATAGATGTTTCAGTGGTTATGGAAATTAGGGTTTGGGTTTCTGATAGGGGAAGGTTTTAGGTATCATTAGGCTAAAATCTGTATCATTTTTAGTGCCAAGAAGAGACTGAGAAAAGGGGTTGATTCTGCCATCCTAAGAAGCAAGAATCATTGAGAATATGAAGCTGATATCCCTCAGAAGGGTAATGAATTTTTAGGAGAAGCTTAGCTTGAGAAAGTGCAAAGGGGCTCAATGTGACATTGTTGAAACCTGAGCTTCTCAACATAACTTTCCATGATCTGAATCTCTCGTGCCTTTCTTTTCTGCTTTCTCCTTCTGCTGCCACGATATCAGTAATTTCTCTTCCGAACCATATCTGCTCCACGGTGAGCCGCTCGTGGCTATTAGGTGGCAGGGTGGCTTCAAGGGAATCAAAAACCGCCGCGTAGTGCTCTAAAGCCTCCGCAAATCTCTGCAAGAAAATTGGGTGGTTATGATTTGCTTCCCTTTCAGCCATGGTAAAAACCTTGGGTTTCATGGCTTTAATTCGATGTAAGAAAAGGTGAAGGCGGTCCTGGTCCTTGAGAAGGCGGTGAAGATAGTACACACAGTTGACTGCCAGGGTTTCATCAGGGAGGAGAAGAACCGCAGACGTAACTGAAATGGGGTCTTCATTATTGAGGATGATAAGAGGGTGGAACTGAAATCTGAGGCCTAATGAGTGAGCAAACTTGGCGAGGCGGTCACCAGTTCTTCGAAGTACTTCAAGTTCACTTCCGGTGCCGGTGATCCTAAGCGTCGGCGGTGGAAAACGCTCTGCCATGGCCTGCATTAATGGAGGCCATTGCACGCCGTGCATGATATCAAAATCTAGGATGTGTATTGCTTGTTGGCCTTCAGTTGCTTCCAAGATTGCTTGATTTGCAGTGAGCTGACTAAACCTAATAAATGGGGTAACTTGGTTAAGTAACAAGTAAGAGGATTGAACAAGGGTTTCATCTGATCCAAACTCAGCCATGTTAACATTTGAAGAACTTGTGGCTTCAGCACTAACAAGATTAGTGGTGCTGGGATTGGGGATCAAGAAAGAACCGGCAGTCTCCGCACACCGGCTTAGCCGGAGCGAAAGGGCTTTAGTGAACTGGTGGACTAATCTCTCAGTGGAATCACCATAAGGTGAAGAGTTAGTAGATAAAATAGAGATGAGCCGATGAGCAGCAGAAAGATCAGACCGGGAAATCAACTCAGCACAACTTATGAGTAATTGGCGCATGTGTATTGACGGCAGAGTAAAACTCCGGTGCTGAATTTGGTGGTGGTGGTAGTGGATATTGGGCTGTGATGGTTCCTCCTCCTCATGGGATGATGAACCAAATGAACCCAACATTTCTTAGCCAAGAGTACTAACAAGTATAAAACATTCAAGAAAGGACAAAAAGCAAGGAAGTGGAAGAGTAGGAGAGGAAATTTGCAGATTGGAACCTCAAATTTTTTTGACTATATTTTGCATTTTTGATAATATATATAATGGATTGATAAAACTTTTAATCTCTGAGAAAGTATTTCTGCAAAAGGATAAGGAGAAGAAGTGAGTTAATGAACAGGAACAGTAAGGGGGTTGCGCAGGAGGCAGGGGCGGGGATATATATATATATAGGATAATTTTCCATGTACATAATCCATGTACATAATGGATTATATAGGCTCATGTGGAAGAAATTCGGCCGTGGATGTGAAGTGTGGAAAAGTCAAAAATTGTAGACTGTCGATGGATACGCGACACCTGTCAATTATGTAATGTATTATGTAAATGATTAGGTACTTGTAGCATGATCCATTATATATATATATATATATACAGCCCTTGTTTGGTACACGTTAAAATTCATTTTATTTTTCTACTCATTTTCAATCATACAATTTTCAATAAAATAATATTTTTCATTACATCAATAACTTTTCTTTCTTTTTTAACCACACATTCCAAAATAATGTGGCTCAAACACACTCATATATAAGAAAAGCAAGCAAATTGTTTGTACGCTTCCGTGTGAAACTAAGCCCATGTTTGAACCAAATAAAAATTTTCATTCACATTTTTCTATTCATTTTCAACCACACATTTTTCAATAAAATAATATTTTTCATCACATTAATAAATTTTCCTTTTTTTTTTCTACCATACGTTCTCCATCAATCTATTATTCTCAAATACATTTTTCCAAAATAATGTGGCTCAAACACACCCTAAGCTGTCAATTTGAATTTTTTATCCATTTATTTTGAAGAAAGATTAATTAGCACAATTAAAATAATAATCTTGGGTTTGGGAGTTAAGAACAAGTGTGTAAGGGACCATTTCTCGTGACTTTTGAAAGCTAAAAATTGCAGCTGCTGTTTTGAATATGTTTGAATAATTTCTTGGAAGTGTTTCATTTGGCAAGTAGAACTTTAAGATGAAACTGATATTAAGATAACTTTTTCATGAAACTTTTCTACAAAAGGTAGAACTCCCGCCAAACTAGCTCTAAGTATAATTAGAGGTTCTAAGCAAGTAGCCGACATATATTACAAGTCCGCTTCAAGAAATTAAAAATGGAAAATTTGCCACATTTTCTACTACCATGTAAAACTTAAGAGCGAATTGCAATGCTTTCTCTTCTTAAGGGATAGAATCCCACATCGAATAAAGATGAAAATATAAACCAATTTATAAAGGTTTGTGCTACTCCTCTTAATAAGGTTGGCATTTTAAGATGGAACTACAAATCTTAACATGGTATTAGAGCCAATTAAGCTCCGACGAACAATTCGATCCGATTAAGACTCAAAAAAATGAGCATACGAATTTCAAGATGTGTCTGTTCAAACGAGTCACCATCTTGCGATGACATGTTAAGGGATAAAATCTCATATTGAATAAAGATGAAAACATGGACCAATTTATAAAGGTTTGAGCTACTCCTCTTAATAAGGTTGACCTTTTAAGATGAAACTACAAATCTTAACATGGTATCAGAATCCATTAAGCTCCAACGAGCAATTCGATTCGACTAAGACTCAAAAAAATGAGCATACGAATTTCAAGATGTGTCTGTTCAAACGAGTCACCATCTTGCGATGACATGTTAAGGGATAAAATCTCATATTGAATAAAGATGAAAACATGGACCAATTTATAAAGGTTTGAGCTACTCCTCTTAATAAGGTTGACCTTTTAAGATGAAACTACAAATCTTAACATGGTATCAGAATCCATTAAGCTCCAACGAGCAATTCGATTCGACTAAGACTCAAAAAAATGAGCATACGAATTTCAAGATGTGTCTGTTCAAACGAG
>CAIGRF010291319.1:8686-61994 GCA_903798235.1 Fraxinus ornus | reverse complement strand
CTTTTCTTCCTCTTCCATCCTCCTCTAATCATCCGTATTATTGACATTTAGATTCTTAGCGCGATTTCATGCTTGATTCATCGTTCAGGTCAATTTATGAATAATTGCAATTTAGTCCCCCGAACTTTCATTTCCTTCCATTTTGGTCCTTTTCGCCTTTTTTTCACGCACATTTAATGAATTACATCAAAGTAGGCCTACAAACACAATTCATATCTAATTAGACCGTAGTCAATCATTTATATCAATAATTAATCATGTTTTGTTGCATAATTAAGTGCGCAAAACACACTTATCAAATTGTGTTAGGTTTTTAGTATTAGCGATTCTGTGGACAAAAGAACTAATTTGTAACATATTGTAAAAGTCAAGGATCAGGGTACAATTTGTATAAGTTGGGTTATGATGTCTAGGGTTCAAACATAAAAAGAGGAGAAACACGGCGCCGCATTATCGCTGACCTATCGTCTGGACAGTACTCAAGCGACTAAAACAGAATGACCGTCACTCGCTTGTCGCCCGGCTCTTGCTCGAGCGAGTGGCTGTCGCTCGCCTGTCGCCGAGGTTTCGCTCGAGAGATAGGTTGTTTCGAAAAACCCTAATTCGGGTTTTTAAAATAAATTTTTCCTACTTATTCAACCTAATTCCCATCTCCTATAAATACCCAAATCATTGGACGAATTTTGGCGTGGTTGTTCATTATATTACTTCTTCCTATCATCCTTTGAAAATTCAAGATATTCTTACATTGATTATATCTTTTGATTCTTGAGATCATACAACCACCTGTTGGGAAAAACATCAATTCCTTAAATCGAAACACTACATACTTCTTACTGGTTATAAGAAGGTACTTTCTCAGTTGGATTTCAGAAGTTTCTGGAGGTTGAGAGAGGTTGGACTACAAGTGCAAAAAGAAGAACATAAATAGGTGATTCCTGGGTATCCACTTGGAAGAGACGTGTGCAGAAGATTGTAAGACTGCTAAAGAATATCTTGGGAGAAGATTGTGAGACTGTAAGTACATCAGAACTTGGAAGCTAAAGGAGGTCTAGTGGGGTAATGGATAGTATCTATGGTAGCAGATCGCAAGGCTGGAATGAGTAGCAGATCTTAGAGTTGCAAGGTTTACACAACTAGTGGAACTAGTTTGGAATTGAACTGCAACCCACATTGTCTACAGTAGAGGTAACTAGCTTAGTCCCAGAGTTTTTACCTAATTGGTTTCTCCGTCACCATATTGGTGTTATTTATTACTTTTCATATTACAAACTGTGGTATTCAAACGTAGGATAATTAAATTGCATGCTTAATCATCTAGAAACTATTAAAAAGTGACTTGTTGCTTTTAATAGATTAATTCCGCACGTAAGGTCGAACTTAGTTACTAAACCGCGAATTTTCATGTTGTAATGTTTTGACAATTTTGTTCGTTTTTGAAGTTTCATAGAGGATTTCTTTACAAAATGCGTTTCTAATTTGGATGTTATCGTTAAGCTAAATTCTTGTTGTATGGTGTTGTGAACATGGTTTTGTGTTTGTATGAAGTTAGTCTAACTTTTTTGATGCAAGGTGGTTCAATTTGAGGATTCAAACTTTTGATTTGTGTTAGCATATATGGAGAATGCACATGTTATTGTTATGGAACCCATTTGTCGAAATAAACTGTCAATCTCTTCTGTCAATCTCTTCGGTTATGTTCTAAAATTCTCGACAGTTAGTTAATTTTTCTTGACAGTTTCGCTAATATGCCAAATGTGGATCTACTACTCTTCTATGTGTGTTATGAATTAAATGTGCGACATAACATCATTCGAAATTTGTTATATGTTCATGTCGTTGGTTTTTGCAGATAAATTTCAACTTTGTTTTGTCAAAGGAGGAACGTCTGCACTACGCAGGTATCTCAGCGAAGTAATTTGAAGTACAGCAAAACTGTGATTGATAAATTCGATTTGGATCAGAAAGCTGATTTCCAAAATTCGAGTATCGGGTTCCTAGCAAAGTTGCCTAAAGTTCAATTTCCCAACCTACTTATTCAACGTCTTCTATTACGACTAATGCAAATTGGTAAAAAGAATGAGTTGTGGTTCAACATTAAAGGCCACTTAACCTGTTTTGGATTGCAAGAGCACACCATAGTGACATGGTTGAAATGGTGGGCATATATCGATCGAAAAGGATTACGATAAAGTCATACCAAAAAAAGATTGAAGGACAAACTCTTCAAACCCAGTGATTGTGTTTCCTGCTCAAAACTAGAAAAGGCCTTTCTTCTTCCATCGACTACATGGGCAATCGATACAAGTTAGGGTTGACACTAATAGTTTGACAATTTGTACAGCCAATTGAAGGAGATGTGTTTAGGGTTTCATGGTAATGCCAAGCTCATAGAAGTTTATGCCCCGAATTGTTAAAACTGATATCCGGCAGCATGTTTCCATAGAACTTGCCAGTTCGAAGGACATGTTAGCCGGAACTTTGGTCATGCCGAATTCTGCCATTGAGGTAGTGGTACGAGATGCGTGCAACTGCGGAGTTGATGAGCATCAAGATCGAGGTATTTTCCCAAACTGATTTTATGTTACATTTAACCAACTTTAGTTTCATTTCGCATGTAACAATTATCATAAATGTCATTGGTTAATAGTATTCATCTCATCTTGGCTCAGTGGATGAACAACGATGTCGTTGGAAGACTGCCCCGGAGGACGCGTCCACACCTTCTTCCCGTTGAAAATGAAGAAGTGGTTGCGATGAAGAAGCGGCGCTCTTCGCGCATCCGATTATCTTCTGCATCAACTCGAACTCCGTTCACTAGGAGTGGTAAGAAGAGGGTAAGAAACATTCATTATTTCGAATGTGTAGATTTGAAAAACAATGTTGTCCCTTTTTAAGACATGTTAAGATACACTCAATGTTGATTGTCGTGACGCAATTTCTTATAGTTTTGTTACTTATTTTGGAAAATAATGTAGATACATTGTCTGTATCTAGTATGTAGTCCTGGTATATTGATATTATTACTTGCTACCTTCTTGCCATTTAGTTTACTCTGTGTGAGTTTATTTGGAAAATGTGAATAAGGCTTGTGATGTGAGGTAAATTCTTTCAAAAAAACAAGGTTTTACTAGGCAATCCCAAAAGAAGATATATTAAGTTTCGTATAATCTTTGAATGAGTTAATGAAGTTGACATATACGGTTTGTGCAGGTATATTGTACACAATATTGCCGATGTATAATTTCCATTTTGAAACTGTATCGACCATTATCTAAAAGTTACTTCGGTGTTAGAGATCAATTTGTTAAAAGATTTTTGAGTTAAAAGTTGTCTTCTTCATTTGATTACCAAATTCAGTGTAGTGCTTTTGCATTGGTATAATATGATGGGCGGAGATAGGGGTGGACTGTAGCCCACCCTTGCCCAAGCCCAGCTTATGTAGAAAAAAAAAATGGTTAAAGCCCAATTTAGCCCACTGTCCAACCCAATAGCCCAATTTTGGTTAAAGCCCAATTTCCCTCTCTCTCAATTTGAGAAACCCAATTTGCCAAACCCTCTCTCTCACACCCTTTACCCAAAATGCAGCAAAACTCTCTCTGACTCACAAACCCGAAACAGCCAAGCTGCCAAACCCTTGGAAGTCCGAAGTCCGTCCGCCGCCAAGACGAGGAATCGAGGATTGTAATTGCTGATACCAAGATTCATATACTCCTACAGGGAAGGTTTACTCTAAGCTGAGGGCAGCGTCTGCACGCCTGGCAGAGAGGTTTTGAATTTCTCTTTCTCCATTTGTTAATTCTTGATGGCTTATGATAGAGAAGTTTAAAGTATTTGAGTGTATTATGGTGCTGAAATTGTGTGCTTATTATTACAACGTTTTTGGAATTTGAAATTTTGAAGGCTTGTTGTTCTGTATCGTTTGCTATCTATGAACTTATGGTGCAAATATGCAAGCTTATTAATGTTTTTTTTTTGGGTACCCAGGTATCCCAACTTAGCCAAACTAATTTTCTGGACCATCGGCCCCTCAGTAACTGGCGGAGGTAAACCGTGGGTTATGCCCAAGTTGACCAGGGTTCAGCTTATTAATGTTTTAACACTAGCATTTTGTGGCCTTGAGAATTGCATTTGGTCATTTTTTATTGCTCTTGAATTTACACTGGTGAAGTTATCGAGTCTTTCAAAACAAAAAAAATCAGTTTATTTAAGTCTAATTTCCTTGTTATTTGTTACTTAAGATATGCGTAAATCGTAATGCTATTCTCTCAATTATATGTTAACTGTTGACTTGTTAGGCTTATTTGTGTTGTAGTGCTCATAGTCATACAAGATAGTTTTTACAAAATCTTCAAAGTTACTGAATAAGCGAACTCCTAAATTTGTACTTCACCCAAGTATTTGTCATCTTATTTAAATAATTTGTATAAATTGCACAATTTTAAGTTTTTTTTAAAAAAAATTAATTTGACATAAATAAAAAAAAATAGCGAGCCGACTCGGCTAGCTAAGCCTCAAGACAAAAGCTCAGATCGAGCCTAAATTTTTTGGCCAAGCACAAGCTCAGTTCGGTTTGGACCAAAAAAAACTCGAACCATTTTTACTCGAGCTCGAACTTCAAGTTGTAGCTCGCGAACCGGTTTGACTCGTTGACAACCCTAACAATTAGTAAATGTCGAATTTGACCTTTAAACTATCGGCCTTCTTAGTTAGCTCCGACGAGTTAGCATTTAATGGGTGTGATGGGAATACATTCTTCATGAAGCATTAAATATGTTCATCAATACTCAACTACTAAATGACAAAATCTTGATAAAGAATTTTCAAATGTTTTATTAAATAAGGAATATCTAAAATTTTTATGGAGGATAGTGCTATATTAAGTCAAAATAGTTTACAAAACTAATCCAATAAATGAATAATAACTTTCAAATTAATTTAAGAATGTAATATTTAACATTTCCAAAATAGTAAGTTATAAGATAAAAACATTTAACAAATTGTAAATACTAACATCTCAAAATGGAAGATGAATCCCCTATGGCTTTCTTCTTCATATTTGAAGGAAAAAAAAAAAATTTAAGTTTTATCACCCATCTACTTAGCAAAATCTCATGATTTTTTTTTTTTTTTTTTTTAACAATTCTATTAACAATTTTATATTATGTAGATTCACGTGTTTCTTCTTACAAAAGCGAAGTGACAATTGTATTTCATACACTTATTCAGGACTTAAAACAATGATATTTTATATTTTTTGATGAAATATAGCTTAGTTTGTTGTATATTGTGTTAATTAGGTATATTTCAATGATTGGGTGAAGAATTTGAGGAAACAAGGGAAAAATATAGAAAAGCGACGAAATTCAAATTATGTGGACTAAAGTGCAACATTTTAATAGTTGGATCGGACCACAAGAGATTGATTGAAGATGCTACGAGCTCAATGGGATACAATTGAAAGATAAATAAAGAAATTACAAGTGAAAATTATCAAAATGCATTGTGAAAAAGTTCAAGGACCAAATTGCAAAAACTGAAACCTGAACACAACCATGCGGTCACAAGGGAGAAAAGAATTGCGGCTGCACTTGACCCTAAAACATCTATAGGTCCTGTGATGTAGCCTATCATGCAGTCGCAATGAGAAGTACCATCCGACCTCAAGGCCCTTTTTCGAGGGAAAATTCTGATTTTCTTCTTTTGATGAAACTCTATATGGAAAGTGAAACAATTGTTTTTTGCATCTTTTACAAGTCAAAACACAGACCGAACGGGGCAAGCTTCATTTTACCCAATTTCATGATATTCTACCATACTTTAAAGGAGGAAAACAAGTCTAGAGAGCGAATCAAGGCAAATTACATAAGAAGATCGAAAATTTATAACCGATTTTCAAGATTCAAGCTAAGAACGTGGATTTCTCATATTTTTTCATTCTTTCTTATTTTCGGGTGATGTCAATTAAATCTTTCGTGTATAATCATATCATGAATATGCTAGGCTAAACACTTATTATATTGGATAAATAATGAAACTTGTTAACTGTTATTTTTAATTCAAGACCGATTGATTTTAGTAATTTCTTGGATTTTTGATTACTTATGCATAAATATTTTGTTTCATTTAGGTAACTTGTTGGCTATTCATAGTGTTGAGAGACTCACGGTAGGTAGAACACTGCATATTTAATACACAGAAATATGTATTAGGGATAATATTTATGGTGTGTGCAATTGCGTGTGATGATCCAGTGAATTAATGCATATTTTTTCATATATATTCGGATTAATAATGCGATGAATCGTGTTAAACATATGTTTAATATATTTTGAAAATGAATATTGAATAAAATTGGATTGTCGATTGTCATTAACATTAGAAAAATACTACTTTATACCAGTCGAGAATTGGCAATAGCATTAATAAGTGGATTTTGAAATCCAATATATTCACTTCGCTATTTGATGAAAACAAATCTTAGTTAAAATTAGTAAACAAACCAATCAATTTCTTTTGTGTTACAGTACTTCGAATTTAGTAATAACCAGCACACTAAAGCTAAACAATATTTCTCGTGGGACGATACTCTCAACTTACTTAATCTATTACTTGTCACGATCACATACGCTTGTAGGATTTCATCGAACACTAAGTGTTCTCTATAAAAGTGCAAACCACAAGTGCACGAGTTGCGTTCAAGTAATAAAGTGGACTTTTTGAATCCAAATTGTTAATTCCTCGAGGAATGTTTTTTTTTTATTACACAACTTTAATCAATTTAATTTTAACGAAGAAAACAAATACACAATAAGGATTTGATTTTGGAAAATAACTAAAATTCTACAAAATAAGAAAAATAAAAACACTTAAAAATTTCGGAGGAAAACTTGGTTAGTATTTATGATTTCGCTTAACCGCCGCTTAATTAATTTATCCACAAATGACTTATTTAGGATGTTAGACTTGATATTTCAAATTTAGTTAATTACCTATCTAGTGAAATTAACCATAATTGATTAGTTTAACCTACTATATTTTTATATCGATTAAAACCAAATAATCATATTAAGCTCTTGTCTGATCCCCATTTTGTTGTTGTGGTGGGGGGATATGATTTGGAATAGTGATTTTCTGTACAATTTGTGGCTAAGAAAATAAGAAAATGTTTTCAATTTACGTGTATAATTATCTTGTTGAAGAATATGTGGTTGAAAATAAGTTTTTCAATAATGAGTTTTTTTTTTTTAAAAAAAAAAATGGGGTTCAAGTAAGACCTTAATATTTGTGAAAATAACTCAATATGTCACAAAAGGGTTAGGAGTATATCTTTATCCTTTATAAGAACCTATGATTTCTACTATTTGATATAAAATACACAATCTTCTCTTGAACAATTTACAAATCACTAAACACAATCATCTATGAGCTATATAAATGAAAATGAAATAACAATAATAGTAAAAACACATGAACATAAGTAATTTAACATCAAAGAGCAAATATTGAAAATCAATTAAATCTAAGTCAAGCTACTATCATTAATTTCAAGACAAATAATTAGCTCATTTTATACATATGATAAAAGGGGAGAATATTTATAACAATACATTAAAAGTTTGGCAAAATAATAGGAAAAACCTCATTTGGTTGAATTTGTGAAGATGAAAATGTCAAACTCTATGTGCTCTTGATTTTTTCAATATTCCTCCAACTCCTTAATTGTTTCTCTGTGTGCTCTTGATTTTGCCCAAAAATGTTAAGAAAATTTAAAGGAAAATGAAAAGAAGAGGAAAGAAGAAGACATAATCAAGTCCCAGGCTGCCGGTTTTGACATTTAAAACCTAGAAAATTTTAAGTCAAGTCCCTGGGTTTTGAAAAAACATTAAAAACGGTCCCAGAAGTTTTTTTTAATTAAAAATGGTGCCTAAGCGCCAACTCTCTGCCAAAACCAAACCATTGGTTTCATGTCTTTTTCTTTTTGCATACAAGTCCTCTAGAAATTTGCACACTAGGTCCTTCAATTATGATATTGTACAATTTGTTCATCTATTTTGACTTTTCTTTCATTATGCCCTCCATTAATTGCAAATTCAAGTCCTACAACTCTGTCCTTGTGCAATTTGATCCCCAACTTCACATTTTTGCATGATTTTGGTCCCTTTTCTCTTTCATTGTGTTTGTTCCCTTTCAAATGGTAATTTTTGCCTAAAAAGCATAATTACTCAAGTCCTACAACTATCTCTCCTTGTGCAATTTGATTACCAACTTCACATTTTTGCATGATTTTGGTCCCTTTTCTCTTCATTTGTGTTTGTTCCCTTTCAAATGGTGATTTTTGCCTAAAAGGCATAATTACACAGTTGAGATCGAAATGTGCTCAATTTAATCAATAATTAGCTTAGTTAGGTATTAAATAAGCCCATGTTTGGCTCCCATTATTTGATATTATAATTTTTGAAACAGTTTTTTTTTTTGGAGAATATGTGATTGAAAAACAAAGGAAAGATTTTGATTTATGCATAATATTATTTTATTAAAAAATGCGTAGTTAAAAAGAAGATGTAGAAAAATGAATTATAAATTTAATGAGTGCCAAAAGCATCATATGATTCATATCATAGCATTAATTGAGTAATAAATGCATGCAAAAATATCATTAGAAGGGCAATTAGGACATTTTGCACCCGGAAGAAAGGCATTTTTGAGCATCTTTTCAAAAAATGACAATTTTTTTGTCCATTGATGTTGTCGGAACATCTAAGCAAAATCCTCTCTATTTAAATGGCAAGTACTTGAACTAGGCTACACATACGAAGATTGTGTGAAACTATATAATTTGGTGTACAATACTGAACAATATAATTAATTATATTTTTAATTTTAATTTTGTTCAATCTATAGGAACTTAAATTATTCTTGAACTTCTTAAAGTACCTTCAAGTGCCGAAAAAGTGAACCATAAACTATGCATATTACATATATGCGTGTATATGATTATGAGGGCTGGATCTGATCAATTGTTGGGCTAGCTCAATACTGTTACACCAAGAATACACTTATTTCGGCCTTCTTTATCGAACTCGTTAGCTCTATATCAATGGAAATTCAGCTATTTTCGAAACATAAGACATAACTAGTTGGTTATAGGTGTCAAAATAGGCAAGTAGACTCTCATAGACTCATATGCATGTAAGCCCCAATTAGGTCCATAGTGAGTGTAAACCAGATAAACTAAAAATCAATGTTCTAAAAAACGTAAAGCGTTGCGTAGCATCGATGTTGAGAATCAAGAATTACAAGATTAAGCGTGCCAATGCGAAAAATTAGCGTCATAATGCGTTTCGTATTTNTTTTTTATAGAAAAAAAAAACAAAAAGGGGGATAAAGCGCGCTATAGCGCACTTAATCTCGCTATAGCGGTCAACAAAAAAGGTTGACTGCTTTTTTACGCGAATACTCCGAAGCGGAGCGTTTTCGCCACGCTCCGCGCTATAGCGACGCTATTTCTCGCTATTTAGAACACTACTAAAAATATGGTCTACGCATATATCGAATTGTCTTCGCAATCTTTAATGAAGGGACAGTAAACTCGTCGACATTGTAAGCACACGGATCACATTATGTCAACGCATCTTTTTAATCTATAATTGAAAATTTTAAATATTTTTATTGGTGTATTTGTAAATTATATAGCAAAAGTGTTTGTGAAAAATATAAAAAAAAGTCACTTTTCAAGTAGAATTTATTAGGAACAACACCACTTTTTTCAATTAATCGAGCCAACTAGCCGACACTTGTGGCTGCAGGGATGAAAATTCAAATTTCAATTCAATGTGGCCCGTCATAATTGGTGGACCAACCCACAAATTGGGAGCAGGCTGGGCTTGTTGCAGTCTGGTTTTCAAATGCTTTTGGTCGCTCAGGCCTGGGCTATCCGTCGACCACATTTTGACACCACTATGATTGGTCCTGAATAGATATGGAACCGGGATGGAGTGGTCCCGCTCCGTTAGGGATTTTAGGTAAGCAAGATACGACATGGACGAAATTAAAATAGAGGAAATTAGACACAGTAAAAAGAAAAAGAAATTGATTAATACACTTAAATCAAATTAAAGTTTTAATAACCGTAATTATTACGTCCACTAAAATTATAACACACTTCAAAGTCAGCAAAATCGTTCCAAAGGCTAACGGCGGCACTTTCCATATGATATTTTTCACTTTTTAAATTTTTTATTATTAAAAAATTTTCGTTTGATACTGTATTTTCTGTTACGGTTATCCATTTTGAGTGATTTAAAATCTGTTAGAAAGCTTGCAATGTAGCCATTAGGGGTGGGCAATGGGTCGGGTCGGGTCAGATTTGGCCCAAAACCGACCCGACCCGACACACTCGCTTTTGGACTCTTTATCAAACCGGTTGACCCGGCTCCTACCCTAAACCAACCCAACCTGAATCGGGTCGAGTCGGTCCCATCTGGATTTTTTCTTCATTTTTTTTTTCATCCACTACTTTTTCCATTCAAGACCGGAAATCCCACCATTGACAACTACTAAAATTATTTATGAAGAAAATCCTCATGTGATGCCAAAGAACTATGCTGAGTCGATTCGGGTTTTGATTGGAGAGAGATGATGGGAGAAGGAAAAAAAGGGAGGGGGAATGGCTAAAGATCTAAGCTGCAAGAGTATTACAAAAATCTGAAAAGGGAAAAATGGACCACCCCTGGGAAGAAAAGCCGTGTTTGGATCTAAAGCTGAAACTAAATTCCCTTTACCATCAGAGGTGCACAGCCCTAGCCGGAGCAGCACCGTGGAGTCATCAAACGCCGGAGCAATGAATACTCATTCGCCGGTTGAGCTTGATCTCACTGGACATCCGGGTCTTTACTTTGATCCGCCGCAGGATACCGGCAGAATACGGCGGCAATTTAGTTTCCCAACAGCGGCAGCGGCGGTGTGCGGAGTGATTCGGATTCTTCTTCAGTTGTTGATGAGAATCAAACCGATACGAAGAGAGTTTTGGGTTTCGATCTACCACGTGCCCAACCAAACACGGTTTTTAATATTGGGTTGGGTAATTTAAGTGGGTTTAACCCGACCCGACCCGACCCGACCCGACCCAAATAATTTATACTGGTTTGGAACCCGACCCAACCCGTTTTTATTCTAAACCGACCCAACCTAACCCGATTCGGGTCAGTTTGGGTCGGGTTTCGCGGGTTTCGGTTTATGGGCCCAACCCTAGTAGCCATGATAAATATGTTATGGACGAAGTTTAAATGTCGAAAATTATTTTACATGAATTATTGAAAGCAAAATAAACTGTAACTATTAATTTCATTTCTTGCTGCATTTTTTACTTGTTATTATGAACTTTTCGTTTATCGATTTTTAAATTCGAAATACGTATTTCAAAGTTGTCGTGAATACTTCAAAACGATAACAAAAACCTCACTTGACGAATGAATAAAATATCATGTAAATAAGCCAAAATTGGTAACACCCAAATAGAATTTAAAAGAAAAAATTGTCTTTTTTTTTTTTTTTTTTCAATTTTCACAATCTCATTTTTACAAAAACCTTAAATGTATCAATTGAATTGATTCAAACAAATATGAATTGAATGCAAAATTAAAATAATATTTGAATTCATATATTTAAATTTTCAAAAACACACGCACGCATCTAATTAATTGTTCCACTAAGATATTGCGACTTTTTCAGATTGTCACTTTTTCACATTTTCATTTTCGCAAATACTTTGGATGCATAAATTAAATTGATTAAAAAATATATATATGAATTGAATGCAAGATTAAAATAAAGTTTGAATTCGTATAATTTAATTTTGAAAAACGCATATGTACGTATCTAGTTAATTGTTTCAATGAGATACTGCAATTTTTTTCATAGAAAAGTGACGGAATATCATTTTGCACACTCTCATATTCGCAACACCTTGGATAAATCAACATTTGAATAATGATTTTGGTAATCAAGATTTTTGAAGAAAAAATCACTTATTTTTGTTTTCTAGCAATTTTAATTGAATTTTGGTTGGAAATTAGAGAGAACTGGGGGTTGGATGAGAAGAAGGGTTGTGAATGAATGGTTTGTCACTTTTTCGATTGGTATTCATTTTTTCGAATGTTTTCTATTCGTGTTTTATCATTTTTTCGAATGTTTTCGATTCGTGTTTGATCACTTTTTAGAATGTTTGCAGTTTTTTTTTAAAATTTTTGTCACTTTTTTTTTAATTCATGTCACTTTTTAAGTGTTTGTCACTTTTTTCTATCACTTTTTTTTTTTTTATTGTGTCACTTTTTAAAAATTTGTCACTTTTTTTAGTAACAAACAACACTTTTCAATCAGCATGTGGATTTGTGCTATTTTGGTATTTGTCACTTTTTCTTTTAATTTGTCACCTTTTTAAAAAAAGTGACACAATGTCACTTTCATTTTACACAGTATTTTTTACTTTCTAAAAACATTTCATATGATTTTTCAAAACATGCCTAATTTAAAGGGTATTTTTGTAAGTACCCCATTAAAATATTCTCATTATAATTTAAATTAAAAATTATAAATAATGCAAAAAGTTCGGGACTGAGACCCTGTTCTATATCCTATTTAACATTGTGGTGGGGTGTGGGGGTGGGGATAATTTATTTTAATTTGATTGTTACCTTATTCATTTTTTATCGACTAATCAACGAATATTATCGGCATTAGATTACGATGTTGTGGACAAGTTATTGAATATAAAATGCAAAGGAAAAAACCATGTTTACAGAATTTTTTTTTACAAATGTTTTACACCCACTCACGTGTGTGGGTCCATCGGAATAAAAAATGAAAAAAAAACCCCCACTCACTCACCCACCCTCCCTCTGCATTCTGTGTATCTGGTAGTGTTCTATAAATCATGCTTCTGTACATGAAGAATGGTTCAAATGCAAAATCGAAGGTAAATATGGAGTTCTTAATTCTACGCATAAGATTTGTAATTATAATTATCATTAACTCCAATTATTAGTATTGATTAATACAATGCTTCTGTACATTAAGCATGGTTCAAATGCAAAATCGAAGGTAAATATAGAGTTCTTAATTCTAAGCATAAGATTTGTAATTATAATTATCATTAACTTCAATTATTAGTATTGATTAATACAATGCTTCTGTACATTAAGCATGGTTCAAATGCAAAATCGAAGATAAATATAGAGTTCTTAATTCTAAGCATAAGATTTGTATTAATAAAGATCATTAACTCCAATTATTAGTATTGATTAATATAATATTATATTGATTTATTTTGACATATTTGAATAAAAACTATATTAAGTTTGGTTATGGAAAAAAAAAATATTATGAGAGATTTTTGTAATATTCGAAAAAGTATAGGGTGTTTTTGTAATAGTTAAAAAACCTAAGGGAAGTTTATGTAATTTCCTCAAATATAACATGAAAGGAAAGTGAAGAGCATGTATAATAGTACCAACTACCTCTCCCAACAAGCAACTTCCTTTCTCACACCATACCCCCTAAATCTTCACACACGCTCGAGCGCACTGAAATCTGAAGGTCTGTAATTTGTGAATATTTGTTCATATATGTCAGAGAGAGATTTAAGGAGAAGGATCACGGCATACCGTAGAGCTAATAGCAGAAGCAGAACCGGAAAATCATCGCCATCGCCGTCGCCGGCACCGTCGCGGTTAAAATCTCGGAGTAGTAGGCCACCAGTTGATGTCCGGTGGAGGAAGTCATCGGAGAACTTGAGGATTTTGCAGAGATCCAGGTCAGAGCCGTTGCTATGGAGAGCTGGATGTGGAGAGGATGATCGGAGCGTGACACCGGTGACTGAGATAGATGTAGGAGTGCTTTACCGGCCGCAGACATGCACTGATATATTCTCGTCACCGGAAAATTCGTTGCCTCGGTCTCCAAATTTCGAGGTGAGATGGATTTCTCAATAATTAATTATTTCTCGCGTCAGATTGGTTGCTATTGACTACTCAGATTTAGATATTATTATGCTATTTTCAATTATTTGCTTTTGTCTACTAAATTATTGAAATCAAAATTTTGAATATAGTTGAATTAGATTAAAAAAAAATAACAATTTTGTTCTCAATAAATTGGTCAGCAGCATGAATTTTTTTAGATTAAAACCAAAGATATGGAATTTATAGCCATAGCGTGTTATTGGATTTATTTATGGCATGTTTACTACAATAGACTAAAAATATTTTGTTACTAAAGAGATATATAGTAAAATTTAGGGGTTGTTTGATAAAGCTCCTGGTTAAAAGTTTAGTAGATTTTGATAAAGTTGTAGTTCCCTTGGTATATATGGTTAAATTGAAGTTTCATCAGTTGAAAAGTTGATAAAGTTTTAGCATGCAAAATTCTTAGTTCTATCTAGCCAAGCATACCAATAAAAGGAGATTACGATAGACAAATTATTCATTTACCATTGATAATCGTTTAAATTCATGTAAGATAATGTTGCAATATATTACTTTTTTGTGAACTCACTGAAAACTTGAACTAAAACTCTTGAACTCTTGTAAATTGTAATATATTTGGTATGGAGCATTAAACATTGAACGAAAGAAAGTTTAAATCTTATATATATTATGTGAAGTGTCATCTAGTTTTGAATTTGGGTCCTAAACATATCCTTCTAGTTTTACTATAAAATGTTTGAGATACTTTTTCATTTATTAGCTCTTCGTTATATTTTGGATAAATAAGACGATGAAAAAAATTGTTCAAATTAAATAATTGAAGGTTCATTGTGTTGGATTGTATTGTGTTGAACTTGTTTAAAGTGGAACAAATTTGAAATTTTATTGATGGTACGATGTCTAATTTCTGTGAGAAATTTGGTGAGTAGAGGTACAACAAAGACTCCAAGGTTGTGGTTAATGTAACATTTGAGGGAAGTCCTGGACCAGTCCGAGCAATGGTGAAATTAGGATCCAGTGTTGAGGAGATGATAAAGCTTGTGGTTAGAAAGTACAACTCGGAAGGCCGCACTCCTCGTCTGGATAAAGATTTCGCTTCAAGATGTGAATTACACCACTCGTACTTCAGCCTTCAATGTGAGTTCTACATTTGATTTTTAACCACTTCTTGCTTTTCTCTTATACCAGAATGAATATAACTGTTATTAAATAATGATTTAATTTCTTCCTCGGTTTTTACATTGCATGAATGAAAACGATGCCAACAAGTAGAGATGAGATTGATTGTGAATAAAACAAGAGAATGACTATTTTAGGTGGCAAGGACATGTAAACTTTCAAGAAACTCTCGTTCATATAAGTCATACAACTTGAGCACAACCACCCACTTTACATCACATTATTGATCTTATTTTCTCAATTATATGTACTTCCACTATGATTTTATCCATCTGTGGTTTGAATGCTCGTTTTGTTTGGCTCAATAATACCTCTTTCTTATGAGTAATTAGGTTTGAACAAGTCGGATGTAATTGGGGATGTCGACAGCAGAAGTTTTTACTTACGAAAGCGTAGCAATGATGAAGCTGAAAGTTCTCTAAATACGGACATCGTCCCTATGAATGCGAACAATGATCTTCCTTTCATTCCAAGTTTCATTGGCCGGCATGTGAACAAAATTGTTAGAAGAACACGAAGACTTTGGAAACTTTTAGGATGCATCTAATGTCGTTTTTACCAGAGTAACATAATATTATGTTGTTGCTCTGACAATTTTTTGGTTCATTCTTCTTATTTTTTAACATACATACTTGTTTCTCCTTGTGTTTTTTATGTTCGCAGAAAATGGGCTGTAAATCATCTTTTTTTAGCTGACTGTACAATACGATTTCTATTGATTAAAGCGTGTTTGACTTAAATGCTGCTTCTATGTAGAAAGAAGTAAAGCCAAACGTGCTCTTTGTAATGACATGTAAACACATTAATTAATTGATAAAATGGATGCAAATTATCTATTTATTATTCTAGCGAAATAATGTTGAAATCCTTTATATACAACGAAGAATTTGAGAATCATAAAAATAGTAGAATAATTGGTACAATACGAGAATTCCACTCTATAACTGGAGTATATTACTTAAAATTAGAAGATGGTCCAACAAGACTCGAAAGTCAAGAACAAAATAAACAATACGTTTGTATTTTTCTAAAATGAAAACATCATAGTCAATCTTACATGTAATTTTTTTTAGTGAAATATTATAGTTTATGGAATGAAATTTGAAAGGTCCAATGTATTTTGTGGACCCAAAGTCATAATTAAATTGTGGTCGGCTATTTTTTCGAAAAGGCCGGCTACCCAATCTGGTTTTGACTTTTGATCAATATTTATTAGAATAATAATTGTCAACTAATGTGCATCACCAATTGTTGTGCTTTTGTGTGGAACATAAATTTGAAGAGAATAATTGAAAGTTTATATTAAAAGTAAGGGGTTGTGCAACAAAGCTTTTGATAAATGCAGATTTTGATATAAATTAATAAAATGTGGTTGAAAAATTGATAAAAATTATGTATCTCATTAAACGTATGATCAAACAGGCACTAAGACTAATATCGAGCCAATCTTAAGTCTTTTTTCTACTAATTGAAATGACAAATTTTTGTAACCGGTCCAGTCTAAATTACAAAGTTGAATTAATTAATATAAGATTTTTTTGTTTTTGTTTTAATTTTCATTTGAATGGTTGAAAATAAGTATATAGGAAAAAAAGAATTTTGAAATAATAATTGTCAAACAGGGGGCTAAACTTACATGTTTATTTATGCTTCAATTTATTTCAACTCGATTATTCAACTTATATATCATTTCGTTCAACAATCGCATCTCTACTCATTATAATAATAAAAAATAAAACATGATGGACTTTGTGACCCGAATGAGAGAACTCATCCGAATATAACGTTTCAATTGGAGTTATAAAGTAAAAGGCAAACTGGTATAGATATTGATGTGTACAATGCGTGTACCCCCTGAGCAATACCTCACAGTCTGCACCCAAGGACTACCATAGCATCATTGAACATTCTTATAGAACCCCGACCAGGTTGTGAAGCTCAAGAACCAACATTTGCCCCCACGAAATTCCACATACGCCCTCCTCGGGTCCCTACTCGTCTGGCTACCATAAATACCTTCAGGAAGGTTCCCTGGCTTTGATTATGGCAGAGCTATTTTACCTAATAGGACTCTACCCCTGTATTCCTAGCATTGTCCAAACACTATAACTCATAAATAAATAAGACATCAAGTAACCTAGTTGTACGAGTTTTGTTCAACCTTATCTCTATAAATACTTGACTTCCATTCATTATTCAGATACACATTTTCACAATTTCAGCATATAAACCTTACGTATAAATTACCTTCTTTCTAATTCAAGTAACGGAGGAGTGATGAGGACATATATCGACGCCTTTGTTTCACATATTAAAGATCCTATTTGTGGTCATCTTCCATCGTCAAGCTTGAGATTCCACAAGTACGGATTTTTGGTAACATCATTGACGTTGTCTTTGGGAAAAGCAGTGTTTGGAAAAATAATGAACCGGTCTCAAATCCAGTCCCGTCATAATGTATTAATCGGAAAAGAAAAATCGGTAAAGAACCCATTGAACTGGCCATTTAAACTGGGAATCGAAAAACTGGTCACGATTTTTGCCGATTAATAAGGGTTTTTTTAAACAAAATATGGGAAAAATTCATATTTCAGGTGTATAGATTACACCAATTCAAAAGTCGGGTAAATAGTTTAACAATTCAAAACTAAGGTATTAGGTAATTAATTAAAAATATTTATTAATTAGGTCACAATTATAAAATTACAGGTCACATTGGTCACATATTATGAAATTAATTAATTACTGAAGATTTCGAGGTCACAAATTCAAAAAATTATAGGCCNAATTATAAAATTACAGGTCACATTGGTCACATATTATGAAATTAATTAATTACTGAAGATTTCGAGGTCACAAATTCAAAAAATTATAGGCCACAATTAATTTCATTAGTCACATATTTGCAAAGTTATTGGTCACAGATTATTTTTCAGTCACATATTGTCAAATTTGTATGTCACAGTTAAATACTTGGTCACAGATAACCAAATACTTGGTCACAGACCATGGTACTACCACTTTTGACCACCCTCACCCCGCCGCAGCCATCACCACCACAGTCACCAACATTACGACCAACCAAACCCGCCACCAACATCACTCCATACCCACGCTCCCTGTACGTGTCTCCCTCAAATCCAATGAAGGTACTCGAACCCTCAAACCACAGCAGCGTCAACCAGAACCCTCGAACCGCAGCAGTGTCATCGCTGTTGCTGCACGAACGGTAGCTTCTCGACGCTGCTCAGTTCGTGGCAGCGTCGCACCGCTGCTGCTAGTGAACAACAGCGTTGCAGCGACGCTTCTGTCCGGCAGAGAGAGGAGAGGGAGATAGGGTGGGGGAAGGAGGAAGAAGGGAGGAGGAAAGGGGAATGGGAGGCGAGAGGGGGAGAGAGAAATGTGAGGGTGAGAATGATAAATTAGGGTTAGGGTTTTAATATATTACTTAATTTTTGAATAACGAAACTTGGTCCCTGAATTTTGAGTTCCAATCTTTAAACACCTGAATTATTATAATTTCCCACAAAATATTTCGACTTGATATATGGGCTCAAGCATTGGCAAGCCCAATTTTTGTTTCCTTCCAAGTTCCATGTGTTGCTTTTAAAAGAGGAGAGTAATACACAATTTTCTTCATCTTCCGATGTGGAATAAATTGTACGGCCTTTTGCAATTTCACATATTTAATTGTTCACTTCCTTTTTTCCATTAAACAAATTTTGGCCCCCAATTCATAAATAATTTCAATTTGAACAAAGCAAATTATTTAAAATATATTAATTGTTGGTTTTTGAAGTTTTAAAATAAATTATATAATAACAAATCTAATTGACAACTATTGATTTACATTTACTTTAAATTAGTAATACAACATTTAAGAAATTGTTGTTGTTATAATATTTTATAGTTTGTGGGAATATCTATTTATTAATTTTGACATCCGATTCAACACTGGGTAATCTTGATTCGATCTTTTGATCCTTGACCATTTTCCTTTTCGGGTTGATGTTCAAGTCGATGTTCGGGTCGACTTTTAAAACATTAGGAAGAAGCTACAAAAAGACATGGTTAATACCCGTTCATGACCTCCTCCAGTAAGCTCATACGCTCTAATATGACCTCCTGCCGAGGATCCGTCGAACCCTCCAGGGGTGCCACCGGAAGTACCCACACGCCAACTTGCAGTCGTTACTTTAGGGACATTCAAAGATCTCCACCAAGAAGTTACTACGTTGACTCAACTGTTAAGCCAACGGAACCTACACCTAGCTAGGACCAATATCCGAGGTCGATTTTATTGTCAATGCACAAGCTTCTCGTCCTGCATTTATATTGGCGGCGCGGGTCCTCAGGTCAATTACGGCCATCCCCTACGACCTCGGGTTCTAGGGTCGTCACCATGACCTCTAATAAAATTGATAGTATCATTCAGGATGGAATAATAGTTGGCTTACTCTAGAACAATCAGGGCTCACCAAATTTCACATTGAAACACTTAATTCAATCCTAAAATCTTGCCATATCCTTTACCAGACAGATTTATATACCCCTAGATAAAAGAGTACGATGAAACCATCGACTCGATCAAGCACATCAATATGTATCTAGACGTCATGTGCCTTTAAGTTGCATCGAATCCAATGATGTACAAAGCTTTTCCGTAGACCCTGGCTAACATTAATAAGGATTGGTTTTCTACCCTGAAGCCCCATTCCGTTGCCTCATTCTCGGACTTGGCTAACAAGTTCTTCGCCTTTATCGCAAGTAGCAAACGCATTAGAAAGACTACCACATTCCTTATGCAGCTTCGACGGGACAAAATGAGCTCATATGCGACTTCACGACACACTTTAATATGAAAAGGCTAACAAGTTCTTCGCCTTTATCGCAAGTAGCAAACGTATTAGAAAGACCAACGCATTCCTTATGCAGCTTCGACAGGGAATGAGCCCATATGCGACTTCACGACACGCTTTAATACAGAAAGGCTCCAAATACCCGACTTCATATTACGATTGCAGTCTCTACCCTAAATTACATCGTAAAAAGCGAGTCATTCAAAATGTCATACCGAACCCCGTGATCGAGCTACTCACCCGAGGTGAAAAATACATTTAATATGCAGAAAACCATGTATCCAAGGAAGATTGACCCGATCTCTGAGAAGCTCAAATATAAGAGATAACAAGAGTTTAACTCATGACAAGATAGTGCTCGAGATAGACATAAAGAAGAGGTCCCTCCAACATCATTCATCCGTTTAAACACCTCAGGTCCAACATTTTAATTGAGATTAAGGACCTCAAGGAACTTAAATGGTCCTCAAGGATGCAATCTCATCCTGATACCAGAGACATGAGACTTTCATCTCAACTATGGGCAAACCATAGAGAATTGCAAAGCGTTGTAGCAGGAGAATGATGCTCTGATTAACAGAGAGTTCCTAGGGGGTTATGTTGGTCATGACAAAATGGTAAGGAAAAGGCCACTGATGTCGGGGTTAGTAACTGACCAATAGCGGGCACGATCAATGTCATTATTGGGGGTATAACATAATGAAGAGATTCAAATGGATGACACAAACAATATGCGTGTCAATACTTCCCATCATCTGGTTTAGCTCATGACAACATTGAGGAAATTGCATTCAATTCTAAAGATTTGGAAGGAATATCAGCTCTTTATGATGATGCTTTAGTCATAACAGCAATCATCACAGACTTCAAAGTGGAAAAAATTTGGTAGACAATAGAAGTGTGGCCAAGCAGCTATCTCATGAGGTTATCACTAAGGTGAGAATTTTGATCGATTAACTTAAGGTAATTAAGACTCCCTTTCAAGGCTTTGGAAGGGGTGTCATCATCCCTGAAGGTATCTTTGAGCTTCCTCTTACCTTGGGTTCAGATCAAAAATAGATGACAGAAACTATAGCCTTTCAGATATTTTGTGCTTCAATGGCTTACAATGTTTCCTCGGGAAACCACTACATAACAAAGTCATGCTAATTGTCTCCACTTTCCACCTTGCCATGAATTTTCTTACAATAACAATGTTGAAGTTGTGTGCGACCAGACAGTGGCTAGACAATGCTATGTTACTAGCATTCAGAGATTAAGCACTGGCGTCATCTAGGTGTCATCTTCTTATCCCGAGCTTGAGCAGCAAGGAGGACTTGCTCCAGTTGAAGGACAAATAGAGGTTGAGCTCGAGCTTGGCAAAAAGTGACCATATGTCTAGATCTCTACACCACTCTCATAGCCAAGCTCATTAGCTGCCTCTCGAGTAACATTGATGTATTTGCACGAAAGGTGGGGATATATCGAGGATAGACTCTGAGGTTGCGAAGCACAAACTCAATATTAGACCGAAGCCAAGACAGTTAAGCAAAGAAAGAGACAATTTGCTCTAGAACATCGAGATGTCATGCATGAGGAGATTGCCAAACTCATCAGTGTTTAGTTTATTCGTGAAGTCCAATACCTTGACTAGCTCACTAACTTTGTTCTCATTAAAAAGGCCAATGGAAAATGGCAAGTTTGCATTGATTTCACTAACTTAAACAAAGCATGCCCTAAGGATAGTTATCCCAACCTCAAATTGACAATCTTGTAGATAGCACATCGGGTCATAAACTATACAACTTCCTTGATACATTTTCTAGCTATCATCACTTCTTCATGGCTAACAAAGTTCAAGAAAAGACATCTTTTATGGCTGACTCTGCTATATACTGTTACAACGTTATGCCATTCGAATTAAAAACACAGGAGCAACATACTAAATGCTTATTAATAAAGTCTTTGCTAACTTAATTGAAAAAAATACTGAGGCTTATATTGACAACATGGTGGTCAAGAGTAAACAAGTAGATAAGCACATTCCCAACCTCGAGAAAGTATTCGCCATACTTCAAAAATATTAGATTAAGTTAAACCCAACAAAATGTGCATTTATAGTGGCCTCGAACAAATTCTTGGGTTTCATGATCACACACAAGAAAATAGAGGCCAATCCAAATAAGAGACATCATTGACAACTATGGAATCTCCTAAGAGCATAAAAGATGTACAAAAATTAATAGGTCGGGTAGCCACCTTGAACAAGTTTATGTCTCGAGCTGAGGTATGTGCTTTCCTTTCTTCAAGGTTCTCGAAGGTAACCAAGTCTATGGTTGTAATGAGGAATGTTATAATAACTGGGTTTCTTTTCTTTTCATCTCTTTTTTCTCTTTCTCTATATTTCATGTCATTTATTTGTACACAATTATGTATACAATGATATTTAAATAACATTACTCAAAATTAAATATAAGCACCATGTTTAGCACAAATTAAAATCGATATTTTAATTTAAATCAATGTCATCAATTAATTTTAATCACATATATCATAGGGACCACATTTTTTTAATCACGTATTTCATCATTTTTTTTTTTTATCAAAATCTAATAAAAATTTAATTTTAATCCCACCGAATGGTGGCTAAGCAATTTGAAGCTTAGTGGGTTGGACCTATCACTAATTAGCCCATATGCCTTAATACATGAAATCTAGTGGAAATTACAGGAGCCCAGATATTTAAATTTCTCAATTCATAAATAAGAGGTTATGTTTATTAATTCAAAAATCATAGTTTTTTTAATTAATTAATATATAAATAAATATTTTTACTAAATATAACAATTCAAAAATTAATTAATCTTCCTGCACAATTTCAATAACAAACCCTCTCTCTCTCTCTCTAATTCGGGAGAATTTTCAGAATAGTCGATGAATAGTGGCTTTTTAAGATTTTTGTTAAAAAGTCACTTTTACCCTTAATGAAATAAGTCATTTATTGCAAAACATGTCCTCAAGTTTTGGAATAATTTTAAAACTAGTTATATTTTATAATTCTTGTATTCGTTTTCACTTGATATTTCTGAATCTGATTTTTCTTCAAAAATTTCTTCATCAGTTTCTATTTCATCAATATTAACTTCTTCACATTCATCTCTAATTTGATCAAAATCTGTAATTAATATTCTAACTTTCTTTTTTGGACATTCAGTACTTATATGTTCTTCTTCATTACAATTCCAACATTTACATCATTTTCTATCTAATGGTTTTTTATTATAAGATTTATATTTTCTTTTAAAATATTTTCTTTTTGGTTTAAAGTATTTCTTTTTAAATTTTTTAAATTTTTAATTTTAAATTTTTCTTTTTCTTTTAAAGTCATAACATCTCCAATTTTCGGGTACTTCAGTATCTTTACAACAAATTCTATCTTGTATAAATCTCGATTGTTTATAAATCATTTGATTACTACACATTAGACTTATTTCATCTTTTATAGTTCTTATTATAAATCATAAAGTATAGGCTTCTACATTTCTTCCTATTTGTTGTTCTCTAATTTTATTTTGAAAGTAATTATTTTATAGTGGTGATAGTTTTCTAATAAAGACCTCCTTATAATAATTGTTATCGGCTCCACTTCCAAACATAATATAATAATATTTATTATATTCACAATAGTATTCATTAAGATAACACATATTGCAAATTTGTAAATATTCTAATATATTTTTAACATCTTCTATTTCTTCTATTCTAGATCTAGTGCTTTCTGTTACCCAATCTTCTCCTGCGAATTCTCTATAAATTCTCGTAGCTACTCTATTTATGCCTTCACTTATACCGATTCCAAATCCTGCTTCAATACTATCTTTCCAAACACTTTTTGTTGTATTTTCTAATCCATTATACCAATTAGCTACATTTCCTTTAAAAGTTGCTAATAAATATTCGGTTCTATTTTTATTATCGGTATTACTACGATTATAATTAAAGTGAGCTATCATATTAGTGTTCCATTCATTTATAACTTTTCTAACATCTAGTTTACAATCTATATTTAAGTATGATCCTGCAATAGTCACTGATTTTGATTCTCTTAATATTGGTCTAAATTGATCTCTGTACATTTTTTCTTTTATAGTTTTAAAATCAACTTTTGTATTAACATATCTTCTAGAATTTATTTCAACTTCATATCTAGATGTGCTAGTTTTTTCGTAATTTTCTTCTTTAATTGCTCGTGGTCCTCCTGTTTTTCCAACCATATGATTTCTAGTTATTTCTTCACAAATTTTTAAATCTTCTAAGTCAAATATTAAATTTTCAATATTTTCATTCATTCTTCTATAATTTTGTCTTCTTCTTTTTCTATAAGATTTTCTTCTTGATTTTTAAAATCAATTAATAGTTTTTCAATATCATCTTTTAATCATTTATCAATTGTTATTAATTCTTCTTATTTTTCAATTTTCTTTCTAACTTCTTTAAGTTTTTCTGTATAATCTGGTTTAAATGGTTTTTCCTTGTTTAAATTTTCTATTATTCTGTTTAAAAGATTTTCTATTCTTAGAAAATTATTTTGTAGTTTTTCTTTTTCTTCCTCATAGCTTATTTCAATTCTAGTAATTTTCTCATCAATTATTTTTATACTTTTTTCAATTGAATTGATTTTATCATTCATACTCATCCTTTAGTTCTTTTACAAGGTGGTTTAATAATTTCAAATCCTAATTTTTCTAGTAAAATATCAATTTTATAATTAATAATATCTAATTTTTCTTCTAAAGTTGCAATTTTACTAATACTATTTTTCTGTGCGATTTTTGATATTTGATTCTGAATTTCTTCAAGTTTATTTTCATCAAGAATTTCAAGATTATTAATTCGTTCTTTAATTTTATTAAATTGTTTAGACATATTTTTACTTAAAACTTCTAACCTTTCTTTAACTATTTCATCTTTTGGATCTATGTTATTAATTCCATCTATAGCTTCTATGTCTTTAAATTTTAATTGTCCTAACTGTTGCCATAAAAATGCATTAGTCCAATTTGTAGTCATATTTAACAATCCATCTGTGTTTCCCCATGAACTTAAGGGTTGAAACATAGTTGTATTCCATCCTCTAGTTTGATAACTTCCTATTGGTAGTCTTGTATTTTCTATTTCTTGTTTATCAAATCTTATTTTTATTGGTATGCTCATTTTAGTCTGGTTGGTTTAAGGTATTAACTATATTATTTATCATTTGTTCTATTTCTCTTCTTAATTGTTCTTCTCTTCTTAATTCTCTTGTAATTTCATTTCCTATTAATTCTCTTTTAATTTTATTCCAATTAAAAATTTCTCTTTCAATTTTTCTACGATTATTACTAGTTATTATTTGTTCTTCTAAAATTTTTATTTTATTATCACAAAATTTTTTAGTTATTCCAGGCATAAGTATTTAACTGGTCTTATATAAGTACTTAAGAGGTCGCAATAAAATGCATAAAATTGACTATCTTTTGTCAATGTTTTTTCTTCAATAATTATATTTAGTTCATCAATTCTTCTTTCTAAGTTAAAAATTCTTTTCTGTATTTCTTTCTCAATTTTAATTGCTCGACTATCTATGTAAACGTTTTTATATTTTAATTTTGGATCTAAATAATCTATAAAGAAACTTTTTAAATCTTCTCTTTGATAGTTTAATTTACTATATGTTGCAGTTCTTAAATCAACAAAATCTTGTATGATTTTTGGAGTTAAATTTATCAAAGATTCTGAGTTTATAAATTTATTCTCTGTCATCAAAACTAGGATCAAAATCATATAATTCTGCAACTTCATTATAGCTTATCCGATCTTCTATATTTTCAAAGGTTCTTTCACTATTTTCACTATCTAACCAGAAAAATATAATCATTTTTATTATTTCTTTAGGTAATATTTCTTTTAATCCAAAGTATGCAACTGTAAGACATCTTTTATAATATTCAGTATCCCTTTTTATGAAATTTATTCCTCTAGTATAGCTATCATATGTTTCTGGAACTTCTATTATGTGACTATAATCAATACTATTAGTATATCTAAAAGGTACAATTCTATAATAAAATTCGTAAGTTTCCATAATGAAAAGTTCTTCAAAGTAAACAATCTTATAAAAATTCTTATATAATAAATTTCAAACAAATCTTCAGACAATAAATTTCTTCGTAATTTAAAATAAGGGCCTTACCACGCTTCGCCAAATGGCTAGAATGTTATGTGTCCCTGGTCACCTTCGTCACGAGAGTTGGCCATAGTCCGGCAGCATCACAGCAAAATGGAAACAAAGGCACTCAAAAGACTCACTGTGTGGAACAACACTCAAAGCGTAATAAAAGATTTATTTCAAACTAAAAGATTTTATTGATCAGAAGATAGCTTAAAAGCTATTATACAAAGATTTTTACAAGATTGATACTCTGAAGAGTGGCTTCTACTCTCTAAGGAAAGAGAATACAAAGATCATTTCAAGATGGTTGTTTTTTCGGACTGGTTTCTCAGTTACTTCAGTGGTCATACCTCTTCAAGTGAGAAGAGTCGAGATTTATAGAAAGGCTCGCGCTTCACCGAGAAGCTTCTGGCCAATCAGATTTTTACAACGAAAAAGTAAAAAGTACAATAATTTCAAATGTGGTTGAAAATATTTAAAGTGATGTCGGTTGTCTTTATTCCAGTGTCAGCAACTTTTTGACTCCAGCTTGACAGCTGTCTTCAAGCTTCAAGGATCACATGGTGCTGTCGGTCACGTTTTTCTTGATCGTCCTTTACTTGTGGACGTGTCCCATGAGTCGGCAGGCTTCTTTAATGCATTCCTCACTCCCGAGGAATTGGTCGTTGATTATTTCACAGACTTTTTCTTCAAGAATTTTCGATTCTTTATCTCCTCTACAGATGAGAATCCAATTGTTGCTCATTCCATATACCATGTATCTTTCTCCATAAAAGAACTGCATTGTTGAACAGACTGATTTTATTCCGAGAGCTCGTCTGTAAATCATCCATTTTCTATTGATAGTGGGTAGTTCTTTAAAAATTTGAATCTCCTTGAGTGGATTTCCATTATTTTTTCGAATTGTGACGAGATGATGTTCTCCATACCACTCTGGTTCTTTATATTCAGGACTAATTGTGTAAAATCTCAGTTCAACTGGTTGTTTATCACTGAATTTTTTAACACAATTAATGAATTCTTTATCAAATTGTTCAATTTCTTTAAGATCTACTCCTGGGAAGAGTCGATCTAAGAATCCAAAGGTTGCCAATTTTCGAACAATATTAGGATCTGCACCCTGAACCGCACTGATCCTTGGATAAATCGCTGTTGGAAGAGCTGTTAAGTAAAGAGAACTTCCTTCTCTGAAATTATATACCCATTCTGAAAATTCATAATAATCCTTTTCCATGGGATGAAGATTAGCTCTGATGTGATGAGTAGTGATTATTCCCTTTGGTGATTTAAGGTCACCAATCGGTGCTTTTTTATTTTCTTGGAATTCACTGATAACAGTAGGCTGTTCCAATGGGCCTTTTGATAAGGATGTTTGAGTACTAGACTCAGCGGCTCCTTTTCCGCTTGTAAATTTTTCCAACAATTTGTCCATACTGACGGGTAGTTGTTGTTGACCCTTTTTCATGACTTTTTCCTCTTGCGAGGTAAGAGAGTCATTTCTCTTAAATTTTGATTCTCCACTCGAGGTGGATGTATTAATCTCCCGAAATGGGATGTGACTAGCCTTCTTGCTGTATTCGCCTTTTTCTAAAGGAGGGTACTCCTGGCTGCAAGTTGCAAAAAAGTCTAAACATTCTGACAATTTTTCAACTATTTTTTCTTTGTTATCATTCAATTTTTCAATCTTTTTCCCACTTTCAACGACTTTGGTTGATAAGTCACACAAAGTTTGTCGAATATCAAGATGATCTTCTTGAACAGCAAGATAATCTGCATTAAAATCTGTTAGAAGATCTTGTAATTCCTTTGTAAATGCTTCAATCTTTTCCATATTCATGATTCCTGCTCAAGAAATCAGCAAATAAGTTATCTTTTCCTTTAATATATTCAAATTTAAAATTATAGAAAGATAATAACACTTGCCATCTATGCAATCTTCTATGTTGAGGTGAATTTGGTAATTTATTATTTACTAATCCATTAAGTTGAGTATTATCAGTTTGAACAATAAATTCTTTAGGTAACAAGAACATTTTGAATTTATTTATTCCTTTAACAACTGCTAGTAATTCTTTTTCATTGGTTGAATAATTTACTTCAGCATTATTAAATGTTCCACTTGTGTATCTACAAATTTCATTTAAATCAGTTTTTAATAAAGCACTCCAATATAAATCTGATGCATCTGTTTGTACAATTAGTTTATCCTTTTCATCAGGGAGTCTAAGTTTGGGTAAATTTTTACAATTTTCTTTTAAATTTTTAACACAAAGAGTATGCTCTTCATTCCATCCGATCTTATTTGATTTTCTTAATAGTTTTTGAAGTTTATTTCTTTTTTCTGCAAGTTTTTCTATAAATCCTTCAGCATAATTAAGACATCCTAAAAATTTCTGAATTTGTTGTTTATTTTCAAGCTTATCAGGAAATAACATTATTTTTTCAGAAATATGAGGTTGTAATTTTATTCCATTACTATTTATTATCATTCCTAAGAATTCAATTTCGTTTTTAGCTATTTCTGCTTTTTTCTGGCTAAGTATTATACCTTCTTTTGAACAAAGTGTAGCAAAGCTTCTAAGATGTTTAAGATGATCTTCATATGTTTCTGAACAAACAAGTATATCATCAACATAAACAATGAGAAAATTATAAGTTTTAAAAACTTCATCCATTCTTCTTTGATAAATTTGTGGTGCATTTTTTAATCCAAATGGCATAACTATCCATTCATAATGTCCTTGAGGGGTACTAAAAGCTGTTAATGGTATACTATTTTCTTCTAGCTTGATTTGCCAAAATCCAGATTTGCAATCAAATTTTGAATAATATTTTTTATTCTTAGCAATATTTATTAAGACTTCTTTATTTGGTAGATAATATCCATCAAATTTAGTATTTTTATTAAGTTCTTTATAATTTACTACCATTCTAGGCTTTCCTCTTTTTATTTCTGCATGATTTCTAACCATAAAGGCTGGGCTACTATGAGGGCTATTACTTCTTCTTATGAGTTTTTGATTAAGAAGTTCTTGAATTTGTACTTGAAATTCTTCTTTATCTTCTTGATTATAAAGCATTGGTTTAACTCTAATAATAATTGTTGGTTCTAATAGTTCTATTTTAGCTGTTATTTTAGATTTTTCCCATTTTTCAAGTGGGTTTTCATTATAATTTTTGGCTAAAAGGTCTTTTATTTGGTCAAGAGTGATTGTTTTGATTGAATATTTGAGTAATTTTGGTATAAATTCTATCTTTTCACCACGCTGAGCTGGCTGAACTCTAAATGGTTTAAATTCTCTAGCAATTTTTAATAAATGTCCACATGGTGTTTTTAATTGAATAGTATAAATATTCTGACTATATTGACTAAATTGTTGTAAAAAGTCATTTCCTAGAATAATATCACAATCATTTATATTATATTGGTAAACATTTCTTATAGTTACTATTTTGGATCCTATGATAACTTCTACATATTCATTTTTATATTTTAAAGATTCTCTTACTCCAGTTATTCCTTGTAAAGTTAATGGTTGCTTATTTTCTATCCATTTTGGTAATAAGAATTCTTTAAAGACAGTTATTTCAGCTCCTGTATCGATTAGAGCACAAGTAGTTATTTTTGATTCAAATACTGTTATTTGTATATATACACTTATTGGAAATTTTATTTCTCTACTCATTTTAAGTCGTTATGTAATTCTTTTCTTTGGGACAATATGTAGTTATTCCTTGATGTATAATAAGAATTCCTTCCTTCTCTATTTTATAATTATCAAGACTATCTAAGAATGAATTTCCTAATAATATTGGATGTTCATCAAAATTCATATTACTATCTATATAACATTCTATGTTTAGTAATAAACTTCCGAGTTTAATTTGAACTTATCCTATGATGTCACAAGAGCTTATTTTTCCTTCAAAATCTGTATAATTATAGGGTTCTACTTTTTTCTTTTTAATTCCTTCATCTATAAGAGAGCAAATATGATTCTGACTTGTTCATGTATCTATGAGTATTCTATTTTCATTTATCCATTTATTTCCATTAAAGAATTTTCCTTTTATTTCATAAACACTATTATTTTTATTTTGTTTTATTTTTGAAATACTTTGTCCTATTGTACTGCTATTTCCAATAATTATTTTATTTTCTTTATAAGTTATTTGTTTTGGTATTATAGGTTGGTCAATAATTATAGCATCATCATGTCCTATTTCAAAATTTTCTATTTCCTCTATATCCTGTTCTCTAAGCAAGATTGTCTCTCCTATATCTCTAAATTTTTCATCTATTTCTATGAAAGGTTTTTCTTTATAAATATTTTCGTAGTTACTATTTGTATAACAATATAATTCTTGATATAATATAGTAAAGACTTTATTATCATCCTTTAATAATTTATTAGTCATCTTAAAATGTAGACTAAGACAATCATCTAAATTTTTATCATTTATATGAACACAATATCTTGGATGACAAGTAAATTTTAATTTTTTATAGGCTAAATTTCATTTGATTATTCCTAAATTTTCATTTTCTACAGTTATACATCTTTCGTCTTGTAGATTAAGTATTTTAGGGCTATTAATTCCTTTTTTAAAACATGATTTTATTACTATTTGAACTCCAGCAAGGTAGACATAAGATATTTTACTTCTTTTTTCTGGATTTAATTTTCCTAAAAATCCATTAATATTTCTTTTTGTTATTAAATTTAATTTAATTTTTCCTCGAGTATGTTTTATATCTATAGCCTTTTCTATTTCATGATATTCATTAATAACTAACTTTTTCCTTCTAAAAGTTGATCTTAAAAGATTAAATAATCTATTTTCTCCTGATGGTTTAAGATTTAATTCTACTTTATTGATTTTTCTAAATTTATCCCAGTCAAATTTTCCTTTTAAATCATATCCTTCTATTCCTTCGTAAACTTCAGTTTCTATCTCTTCGGTATTTTCAATTTCCATGTTTCTTATGATGATTCATATATATCATAGTAGTATAAAGTTTTTTCAAATTCTTCTGTAAATTTTTTATATATATATCCTTCTCTTATAATATCTACTATTATTTTATGTAATATTTTTTCTTTTATTTCTCTAGGTAATTTTTTAATTATATTTAATGTTATTATTTTTAATTTATTAGGAATTAGTTCAAAAATTATGTAGCTTGTTTTTTCTGTTTCTAATTTATAATAGTTATTTTCTTTTTCAATTGTAATTACCATGATCTCTATGGTTCTGATACCAAATTATTTTTGAGTGCAAAAAACAATTAAAACAAAAATACAAAATTAATAAATATCAATATCTTTGAGGTCGAGAAAGGCGGAAAGAGTTGATGGTGAAGAAATGTTAAGTTTTAATTCCAAAGGAAAAACGATTTGTTGAATCCAAAATTAGAATTAAAATTTCTAGGGACTAAAATGAAATCTATTTTATATTAGAATGACTTGATTATAGTTTTTTGTTATGAGGGTATTTTTGATAGTTTACTACCTTTGAATAGTCAAAGGCTATTTTGAAGAAATAGCCTCTTTATTTTGGCTATTTTCATGAATTTCCCCTCTAACCCTCGCCAATGTGTTCTCTTTTCTCTCGCCCTCTCTCTATCTTCTCGTCAGCGATGAGGGCTCGCATACGGCGCGACATGGGATTTTTGGAAAGGATCAGTGCCAGTCAGCAACGCGACACAGATCGACCATGGATCGTTGCACCGCGACACTGCTCGCAGCGCTGCAGATCGGGTTTCCACCATTTTTTTTCTCTATTCACAGGTGGTTGTGTTGTAGTTTTGGTTGTGGTTGTTGATTGTTGGGTAGTTGTGGTTGTGGTTGTGGTTGTGTAAGATTCCAATAATGTCTATGGTGTGTGTTTGGGATTCCGATAGCACAGGTGGTGAAGTGGTAGTGATGGCGAGTAATATTCAAGCGAGATCAAGGAAGGAGCAATGTTACAGATCGAGAACAACCTGCATATATGGTATTTGATTCTTTCGATCGCATCTCAACAGGTTTGTAACATGGTGGTGGTGGGTATGGGTTATTTGATGGTCGTGTTGGCAGCGGTGGTAGAGAAGTTATGGTAGTGGTTGTTGCAAATCGGAGTCGAAAAAGAGAATGGGTGGTTGTGGGGGTTATTTGGTGGTCGTGTTGGCAGCGGTGGTAAAGAAGTTATGGTAGTGGTTGCTACAAATCAGAGCCGAAGAAGAGAAGGGGTGGTTGTGGTTAGGTTGTTAGTTGGGTGGCGACGGAGAAAAGAAAGGGTGGTCGTGGTTAGATTGTTGGTTGGGTGGCGACAGTGACGGTGACAGAGCAGGACAAATGGTGTTTGTGATTAATTATTTGGATTTGTCGATATGATGGTGGAATGGCGTGATGGTGTGGTGGTGTTTTTATGTGATGTGTTGATTTGTTTGAGGTAGTTGTGATGTTGTCGAGAGGTGTTGGTGGTGGTTCGGCGGTAAAGGTGGCGGTTGTGCTGTGAGGGAGTGGTGCGGTGGTAGTCACAAGTTTTGGTGGTGGTCACATATTATTTGGTCGTTTGTGACTATTAAATTGGTTAATTTGTATTTAATAAACAATACGTGACCAATGAAAAATATAAATTGTAACCAAGAAATGATGTGTGACCTAAAAATTGTTAATCTGTGACCGATAATTTGACGATTTGTAGCTATTTATTAAGTTGTGACTTCTAATATTTGTGATTTGTGACCTATAAATAAATTGTGACGTACAAATTTTTTTTATTTGTGACTGATGAACAAATTGTGACTTATAAAATTTTTGAAATGTGACCGTAAAATAATTTGTAACCTATAAAATTTCTGATTTGTGACCGATGAACAAATTTGACATATAAAATTTTTGAATTGTGACTGTAAAATAATTTGTGACGTTTCAATTTTTTATTTGTGACCGATGAACAAATTGTGACCTATAAATTTTTTGAATTGTGACTGTAATAATTTGTGATCAAATTATATGGAATTGTAACGTTAATATATTTAATTAATAAAATATATGTTTAATTAATTTAAAAATAAAATTTAAAAAAATGTGAAATTTGAAATTTTAAACATTAAAAAATCTGAAATTTGAAATTTTAAACTTTATCTCTTCAATTTGAAATGAGTAAAACTAAACATCTTAGGGAGTGTTTGAATCACATTATTTTGGAAGAATGAATTCTGGAATAGTAGATTGATGGATAATGTATGGTTGTAAAAGAAGAAAAAGTTATTGATTTGATAGAAAATATTATTTTATTGAAAAATGTGTGGTTGAAAATGAGTAGAAAAATGAGAATGAAATTTTTAATATTTACCAAATAGGGACTTAATGTGTACTAAACATGAGCTTAATTTCAAATCTTTTTGGAAGAATGAATTCTGGAATAGTAGATTGATGGATAATGTATGGTTGTAAAAGAAGAAAAAGTTATTGATTTGATAGAAAATATTATTTTATTAAAAAATATGTAGTTGAAAATGAGTCGAAGAATGAGAATGAAAAAAATAATGTGTACCAAACAGTTATAAAATTTTTCCTGAACTATTGGCCTATTTACCGTGGGTGGGTCTAAAGTTTTGTTTCCGGGTTTCTTACTATGACCCGGCATCTGTTTTCCCATATCCAAAAATTGGGTCACTGAAAATCCATTATTCTCTCCTCTCCTCTCTTCTCAATCTAAAATGGCAGTCTCCCCTTCTTCCTCGTGTCTACACTCCAGAAATGGAATCCATCAGCCTTCTCTCAGGTTCTCTCTCGTGGTAGATTTTTCTTTTCCTGCTAAATTTTATATTTAATTTATAAATTTCGTTTTGCAGTTGTGCCAGCAAAGTTTTTGTGGGTTTAAGAGTTCAATCTCCAAGTCTGTGTTCTTATCCTCTTTTTCCTATAGTTTACTGTTTGAATTATGTTATTCAGGAAATTAACTTTAATTATTTTTTAAGCAGCCTCTTATGGGATTGGAAATTCCAACTTGAATGTGGAGTTTCATAATAAAGTTTACAAAAGTATTGAATCCAGGTAAACTTTTGCTAATTTTGATTCCTGGGTCTTAATAGTTGGATTCCTAGTTTTGTATTAGAAGTGGATAGGATACAAGCATGTGTACTGAAAATTCTATGCAATTTGGAAATTTAAAGATTAATCATTGAGTTTAAGGGTTCGTTTCCTTGCTAGGAATCTATTTCTCGGAAATTTTGACCAGTGTTCTTTTTAATCAATAACCATTGAAGTAAAATGAAAAACCCCAAGGTGTAATTTTTACGATGCACACTAGTTATTTGAGCTATTGCACTACAGTGACATTCAAGAGTATAGCAGACAAACAACCGTAATCTATATTCCTGGGTTCAGGAATTCCCACCAAATAAGTTTCGGTTGGTCAATATTTCGAAATTGCATTCTTAGGACTCCATTTGTCAATGCACAGGTTGTATTTTGTTTTCTTGCTCAAATTTCTATTTTCCTTTTCGAATGTAACTAAATTTAAAAAACTGGAGAAGTTTGTAAGATGCAGATGCGTGGTTTCGAACTGTATATGTGAAGTTTGCTGCATCTTTTGGTATTTTGGTGATACTCATGATAGAAAAGTTAAGCCTCGATGGTTTCTCCTTCTCTGAAGAATCGCATTTTACATTTGTTGAATTTTCATTAGTAAAATGTTCAGTGGAATTATGTAGCATATCTGAACCCCCTTTGTTGACTTGTTTCACACTTCCAGGACTTGTAACAGTAAACCGACTCGGGCGCGTGTTGCAATGATGCCAATAGGAACGCCTAGAGTGCCATACAGAAATCCAACTGAGGGAACTTGGCAATGGGTTGATTTGTGGAATGCTCTTGTAAGTGATCTTGACTACAAATAGTTGAGTAGATTATCAACTCATAGCATGTTTAAATAAGCTTAAGATGTTTACTTATAAGTATATAAGTAAGTTTTAACATAAATAATGTTTTTAATTAATCAAAGTTAGAAATAAGATAGTAACTCATTTCGAAATTTTTTTAATAATTGTGAAAGTTGGATAAGTAGCTTTCTTTACTTTTAAAAGTAAAGAAAGCTTTATGTATTCAAATATGTTTGAAAACAAAAAGTTATTTAAAAGTAACTTTTACTTTCTTTTTAAGCTTTACCCAAACAGGCTCTAAGTCAACCAATGCAAAAATTTAAATGTCCGATTTCAGCTCATTTTGGTGTCTTTGTGCTTTTCAAAAACTTGCTGACCTCATGAACTGCAGTATCGTGAACGTGTTATTTTCATTGGACAACACATAGATGAAGAATTCAGCAACCAGATACTAGCAACGATGTTATACCTAGACAATATTGACAATTCCAAAAAGCTTTATATGTACATCAATGGCCCTGGAGGAGATGTAAGTTCTTCAAAACTAAAATATATGTTTTTTTTTTGCTCCTTTGAAATGTCCCATATGCGTATATAAATGTTTTTGTCATATTTGCAGCTCACTCCAAGTATGGCCATCTATGATACAATGCAAAGTTTGCAAAGTCCCGTTGGAACGCATTGTGTGGGCTATGCATATAATTTGGCTGGCTTTCTTCTTGCTGCTGGTGAAAAGGTAACACTATCTTCTCCAAAAATAAAATGTGGTAGGTTATATAAATTACTCTTTGGAAGGATATAAAGAGTTCTAGGCAAACTTGCTTAAAGATTACGAATATAGCTATTGTCTGATCAAAATAACAATATTTTGATTTACTAGAAGTCTAGACCATAGTCATCTAATTGGCTACTGTTGGGTTCTGTTTGTTTCTTTCTCTAGTGTTTTGAATATAATCATAGATATGTACCTGGGCTTATAATGACACCATATGCATAAATGTTTGTTAACATTGAAGGATTAGAAGTTATTTTACATTAACTTCTTTCTTACTTTTTAGTAGAATCACTTGGTTTGAGAGTAACTGTTTGCTTATTGTCAAAATAAGTAAATTACTCGTTTCCAACTCTGGCCAATAAAAATCTATTTATCTTCAACAAACTTTTTTACGTAAATAAAATTGTTAAGCTTTGGCAAACATGCTCTATCTTCTACTGTATATTTTGGCATTCTTTCGTGTTAAAGTACTAGGTCATAGCCTCCTGACCATAATATGTGGACCTAATTGGTAATGAAAGCCGGAACTGTATGTCTTGTTGGTGTCACCTGTTTAACAATCTCTCGTTTTATGAAGGGTAATCGCTTTGCAATGCCTCTTTCAAGAATCGCATTACAGTCTCCAGCTGGAGCTGCTCGTGGTCAGGTTTGATCATACCATTTCTTGTCTGTTAAAGCGTTTTATAATTACTCACACTTGCTGCTGGTTATTTATCGGGAGCCATTCTTTGGCAGGCTGATGACATTCGTAACGAGGCAGATGAGCTGCTTAGGATAAGAGACTATCTTTTCAAGGAGTTGGCTCAGAAGACTGGTCAGCCTGTTGATAAGGTATAAAAATCATTTTGATTGTCCTTGTATGTGTGGGCTTTTGCTATGGCTTGCTTGTAAAAATCTGTAACGTGAATGTGGGCACAGGTTTTAGTATATTTATACCTTGTTTTTTGTTTTGTCAAATCAAATTCAAACATTAATAACTGCATTACATCATCAGATAGATGCAAATTAAGCTTGTAACAAGGAAAAAAGGGGTTAAAAACACTGTCAGTCTCCCAAGTGAAACGTGCTATAAGTTGGGTGACGAACAATGTTTTTAACCCAAAATAATGCCATCATCAGGGGCAGAATTTGTTGTGTTTATAATGAATAAATTTTTATATAGTCACTCCATATCTTCAAGATATGTATTGAGTTCTTACTTGAAATATTCAGATTCACAAGGACTTGAGTCGGATGAAGCGTTTCAATGCTCAGGAAGCTCTCGAATATGGCCTTATTGATCGTGTAGTTAGGCCTCCTCGTATTAAGGCGGATGCACCAAGGAAGGATTCTACCGCAGGTCTCGGTTAGTCCATATGTTAATTATGACAAAGAGTCCATGGGTGTTAAAACATTTCCAATTTCTTGGTTTTAAACAAGTTCATTCGTTAAAGTATGCCAGAAAATGTAATTTTTCGAACATCATGGTATGCTTTACAGTAAACTTTCCCAATACTAGATTGAATGTTGATGTTCTCTTGATTACATTTTTATATACTCTCTCCTCGTTGACCCGTCAGTAGTGAATCTCGACCGTGTTCGAGACTCGAGAGTTGTAGTCGTGTGGGTCGTAAAGTGAACGGGGAGTAAGATAAAATTATTTCCATGCATCCTATGCATCGCAATTCACGTGAAGGGCCAATTCACGTTAAGGACTTGCGGTTTAAGCGGCATTGATGTCTAATGAATACATGCAAGTGAGAAATTGGACGTCGATGAGTTCTATTTACACTTACTTTATCTAGGTCTATGACACATTCACTTTGTTTAGAACGTGCGAATGAAAACACCATTAGAAAATCATGAATTTGGAAGAGCCAAGAATGGACGAAAAGACTCGAAGATGCCAAATAAATGTCTGAACAGAAACGATAATGCATCGACGGCTTTGTAAATTACATATCTCAACATTCTACATCACGATAATAAAGGTAAAAATGTCTACTTGAATGCACTAACTAGCTAAGTTACTACACAAATCTAGTACGCCGGTACTAAGTTTACAAACGAACAACAGATGGGGGATAAGATTCGTTAACTAGGGAATTCATGAACGGGTTGACGTCAATTGGGTTGGTAAGAGAACTGTTAGTGCATATTTGCTATGCAGTATTAGACAATCAAACGGACAAGATATTTAGTTCGTCTAATCCACCTTCAAGAAGATATGATTAGTGATTTAGGGTAACTACTTAGGCAAAGATACATTGACGTCAGTAGGCTTATTCATTGAGTCGGGGTCCATTGACGACCAGCTATCTTCACGGAGAGAAGAGTTGGTATGATACGGTTCTTCTGCCCCTGCGCTTGAGATAGGAATAGCAGCAGTAGGTGTAACAGCCATCGACTGAGTCTTGTGTTTCTTCGTCTTCTGTTCGTGCTGATTCCCCACCAAAAAACTACCAACCACAATCTAATTCACGCCAGAACGTAAAGATTTATCAGAAAATGTACTATGTATAGGTCGCTTTACTAATCATGGTACGCGAGAGAAGTATACTAAGAGCTTGCTTGGTTAAGGTTAAACAGAAGTAAATTCTATACGTCTAGATAAAACAAAAATAAGACGAAAACATACCTGTACGGGACTGGCAGCAACCAGTAAACCTGCAACTCCACCCCCGACAACACGCCCATCGGGGCTAGCTAAAGAAACGCTCATTCCACCAGATCGGTGCCTCATTCCTCCAGTCTCGGAAGGTATAAATGATCCAGTCAGTGATAGTATCTCAAAACGACCCTAAACAACAAAAGAATTACGCTATCAGATATTCCTGTCGATGGCAAACAAAAATAATACCATAATTGAACATTACTGGGCATCTAGCAAATGTGCTCGGATATCAAAAAAGAAGACAAAAATACAGAATTGGCAGAAGATTAAAATAAAGCAAAAATTATTGATTCTAGTACCTCGTATGTCAATGTACCACCAGAAGAATCAGGTTGACGAAGAGTTACGCTTGAAATTACTCCATTAGCTGAGAGAACGCATATCGCCCGAGGACCTTGTTGAGAGAGAGATATGACCTTCACCATGACATCCTAAAATGATCAAAAGTAGATTCATTAATGCAGTGAATTCAACTTTCATCGTACACTGTACACAGAAAATTGGACGTTAATGTGAATGGGAGAAAAGTAAATGGAAATTTACTATGAAGAGGAACTGAAAACCCGAATGCAAATTCTAGAAAATTATTTTTGCATTGAGCAATAAGTGCTAGAAAATTTTGATATTTTACCTCTCCAGCATTGACAGTGATGATATGAGGTACAAAATTAGTGCCAACAGAACAAGAAACCCATTCACCTATAATGAAAAAAGATAGAAGATTAGTAAATCTCGAGGAGATGACTCAGCATGAAAAGTATAATAGGAAAAACATTACTTCATGAACCTGATCTTCATGTACCAATTATATGAGCTCGAGATGAACTCGTTCCACTAGCAAAAGAATATTTACTTCATGACAAACTCGTGTCATTGTGAGTCAACTAGTTAACCCCGCATTCAGATATAGAGAGGACAATAAAATAAACTCAACGATAGAGAGAGAATTTTAGGCTCTCAACCATCTATGATAAACAATGTCATCTAAAAGTTTAAATTGTTAGAGAAGTGGCTCAATGACAAAGAGAGAATTTTAGGCTCTCAACCAACAATCTATGATAAACTGTGTCGTTTAAAAGCTTAAATTGTTAGAGAAGTGGCATAATGAACTCAACGAGTGAGAGAATTTGGGGCTCTCAGCCAACAATCTATGTTAAATCGTGTCATCTAAAAGCTTAAATTATTAAATAAATGACATATTTATTTAAACTTTGGTCCTCAAGCACAAGCAGAATTCACTCTTTCGTCATAGGGCCCGACAAGTATATAGTTTTCATAAATGACTGGAAGCAAGGCTTGATCTCAGGGGCGTGGCATGTGATTTTTTTCCACTGGAGAGTCAAATTGTACGTATTCTTCGAAGCCAACATTAGACTCTTAGGAAAAACAAACAAAAGACACTCAAGTCTGAATTACAATTTAGCCACCCCGAACTTGAAACCCCACGAATTGTGAAGCACCTACGATCTTTTAGTGCAAGTTCAGCAGAAGTAACGTGGATTATTCAAGAAAGTCGCTATAGATTCGATTGCTTTCGCACCAAAAATCCACATGACAATCAAAACTACCCATTTATGACAAAATTTTAGTTGGGGCATCAATTTATAGGTCCCATTTCTTCACTCAATTAAACAAATTAAACACAAATTCATAAAAGAATGTTTTAATCAACATGCATGCATTAACACAAAGAACATACATTGTTCCATATAGTAATGGACAGCTACCATAGCAATTACCCAAATTTTCCAATTCCGTTATAGGATTCTGCGCTGGCCGGACTTTTCCGGTCTTCTCCGCGGCCGAGAAGTCAATCATAGGCGCAGGGGCAGAGGAGGAAATCGGCTTAGGCGAGAAGGGCTTAGTGGCAGATCCATCAGGAGCATACTTCCTAGGCCTACCCCTCTTCTTCTTCTTCTCAACGGTAGCACCAACCACTCCGGCATCGGAGGCCGCCGGCTGAGGAGGGGGCGCTGATCCAGTCACCTGAATTGGGTTATCAGTGGTCCTTGGAGCCACATGATAGTCTGAAGGAGCATCTGATCCCACCACTGGGATTCCACTGCTACTTATAGTACCTCCTCTACCTTCCATACTTCAAATTCTAAGAACAAAAATTCCTGTAAACCCTCAAAAACCCATAATTTTTCTTGGAAACAAAACCCCAGAAATTATTAAAAACAAAATCTAGAAAAAAAAAAAGAAAGAAAGAAAAAGCCAAACAAACAGCGATTTAACGTTTATCCCTCAACAAGCTTCTTTGGGTTTTCACAAACTGGGGGAAAAAAAAATACAGTAAGATCAAACTAAAAGATGGAAAATTTAGTGGGGCTGAACAAGAAAATTATGGGAAAAAAGGGTTTCAGTTTTTGGAGAATTAAAACAGAAAGATTGAATTTTTGGGTGAGAAAATGGGGATATTGGAGGTTTGGTGAGTTAGAGCTAATTTAGCTTTTCCTAATTTTCCACAGATTGTCCGAATTTATGATTTAAAAAATGTGTAGGCCTTGTTTATCCCCGTCGATTGATGCATATTTGAATAGTAAATTGATTAAAAAAATATAGTTAAAAAATAAAAGAAAATTTTGAGTTTGTGTATGATATTATTTTATTGAAAAATATGTGATTGAAGAGAAAAAAATACATTTTAAAAATAACGAGCATCAAACAAGAAGGGAGAAAAATATTTGGGTCTATTTATTGTTAATTACTTAAAAGCATAGAAAATTATATAGTTTGGTTAATTAAAATGGTTGGAGTCCGGAGAGAGAAGAAAATTAGAAAGTAATTGAAGTTATGAAAAAGGTGGAATTAGGTTGCCAAAGTAATGAAGAGTTGAAGACATTCATCTCCTTTCATTTTAATTCAGAAGGAGAAGAAAGAATTATATATATGGCTCCGTCTGAACCACCTTATTATCTCATTAAAATAAAAAATATGACTGTTATCCATCACATCAATATTTAAATTTAAATTTTCTATCTTCTGTGTGGGCCCCAATAACGACTATATTTTTATTATCATTCTACAATAAATTGACTCAAACAGGGCCATAGGCATCGTTAAAATTATAATTCATTTTTTTATTTTATTTTTTATTAGATATACATTCTCCAAATAAAATGATATCACACGTAAATTCCAAAAAAAAAAAAAAAAAAATCTTTTTTAACCATACATTTTTAAAAAAATAAAAATAAAAATAAAATCCAAACATTAAAATGGCAAATAATGGAGGCCAAACAGGTAAAATTGTTAATTTATGAAGTACCCGTCGGTGTAAACAAGACCTTACCTTAAAAAGAAAGAAGATGAAATATTTTTCGTGACTTACTTATAAGTGTGCAAATTTTTACCCCCTCTAAATTTTGCTTTCTACATATGCTAATTTACTTGAAAAATTGAATACACATTTAGAGAATGAGTAAAAAGAGATGATTTTACTCTTACGTTATTGACTATCTGTTGATTTTTACTTCAATTGTAATGTATAATTCAATTATCCAGTACTATATGAAAAATAATTTTTGTAGCTAACTTCATAATACTAGTGATGGCAACGGGGCGAGTTCCGAGCGGGGCACCCCCGCCCCGCCCCGCCTTTTACTTCAATTATCCAGTACTATATGAAAAATAATTTTTGTAGCTAACTTCATAATACTAGTGATGGCAACGGAACGAGTTCCGAGCGGGGCACCCCCGCCCTGCCATCCCCCGCCCCGCCTTAGACGGGGCGGGGCGGGGCGGGGCGGGGCCTTGCCCCGTTTGTATTATTATTATTTTTTTTTAAATGAAAATTTTCAAATTAAATATAAATTCAAAATTTTATAATTCAAAGCNGAATTAAAACAGAAAGATTGAATTTTTGGGTGAGAAAATGGGGATATTGGAGGTTTGGTGAGTTAGAGCTAATTTAGCTTTTCCTAATTTTCCACAGATTGTCCGAATTTATGATTTAAAAAATGTGTAGGCCTTGTTTATCCCCGTCGATTGATGCATATTTGAATAGTAAATTGATTAAAAAAATATAGTTAAAAAATAAAAGAAAATTTTGAGTTTGTGTATGATATTATTTTATTGAAAAATATGTGATTGAAGAGAAAAAAATACATTTTAAAAATAACGAGCATCAAACAAGAAGGGAGAAAAATATTTGGGTCTATTTATTGTTAATTACTTAAAAGCATAGAAAATTATATAGTTTGGTTAATTAAAATGGTTGGAGTCCGGAGAGAGAAGAAAATTAGAAAGTAATTGAAGTTATGAAAAAGGTGGAATTAGGTTGCCAAAGTAATGAAGAGTTGAAGACATTCATCTCCTTTCATTTTAATTCAGAAGGAGAAGAAAGAATTATATATATGGCTCCGTCTGAACCACCTTATTATCTCATTAAAATAAAAAATATGACTGTTATCCATCACATCAATATTTAAATTTAAATTTTCTATCTTCTGTGTGGGCCCCAATAACGACTATATTTTTATTATCATTCTACAATAAATTGACTCAAACAGGGCCATAGGCATCGTTAAAATTATAATTCATTTTTTTATTTTATTTTTTATTAGATATACATTCTCCAAATAAAATGATATCACACGTAAATTCCAAAAAAAAAAAAAAAAAAATCTTTTTTAACCATACATTTTTAAAAAAATAAAAATAAAAATAAAATCCAAACATTAAAATGGCAAATAATGGAGGCCAAACAGGTAAAATTGTTAATTTATGAAGTACCCGTCGGTGTAAACAAGACCTTACCTTAAAAAGAAAGAAGATGAAATATTTTTCGTGACTTACTTATAAGTGTGCAAATTTTTACCCCCTCTAAATTTTGCTTTCTACATATGCTAATTTACTTGAAAAATTGAATACACATTTAGAGAATGAGTAAAAAGAGATGATTTTACTCTTACGTTATTGACTATCTGTTGATTTTTACTTCAATTGTAATGTATAATTCAATTATCCAGTACTATATGAAAAATAATTTTTGTAGCTAACTTCATAATACTAGTGATGGCAACGGAACGAGTTCCGAGCGGGGCACCCCCGCCCTGCCATCCCCCGCCCCGCCTTAGACGGGGCGGGGCGGGGCGGGGCGGGGCCTTGCCCCGTTTGTATTATTATTATTTTTTTTTAAATGAAAATTTTCAAATTAAATATAAATTCAAAATTTTATAATTCAAAGCAAAAATACTTAAAATAACTACATCAATATCCAAACAAAGCAATGAAAACAAATAATGTCCAAAATTAAACAAACAATGTTCAATTTTATTTTATTTTATTTTTATTTAACTTTGCGAGACGGGTTCGAGGCTGGGCACCCTCGCCCCGCCAACTCGTCGGGGCGGAACGGATTTTTTTGCTATCTCTGCATAATACTACCATAATACTACCTTGTATTGTACATGATTGCATGATCAAAATTTGAATAGGGCTTTATTTTGTCATTATCTATATAATGAGTTGACAAATTTCTATTGTGCATTTTTTTCTCCCAAAATGCATTTTTATATCACATCAAGTGGGCCACTTTGTATGCCACGTGTGGTATTACTATGTGATATTTGTGACAATTTTTTCCTTTTTGCCCTTGTTTTGTTCTTTTGTGCATTTTCGCCCATTCAACAACTATTGATTGGAAAATGGAAAATGACAATTGTGAAAATGTAAAATCAAAAAACTGAAATTGGTACAGTTAATTGTCAAATTTGTGACAGATGAAATGACGTCATTTTGTTTGCAAAGGTCAATTTTCTTCTAAAAATGAGGACAAAATGCGCACCAAACAGGCTCTGATTTCAAATTCATTTTTAAGAAATATTATTACTATATTACACCAGAAAAAGAATAATTTATATATTCAAAATATAAATTAATAAATTTATTATAAATACAAGACAATAAATCAGGCTTTAGAAAAGGACAACGGCCTTTTTGAAAATATTATATAACATAAATTGATATGATGGTCATGGTCATGGTGAGTGGATGGACAATTATTTATCTATTTTCCTTCGTTTCTTATTTTATTAATATTAAATCTTAATATTTTGTCACCTTTAATTTTTATAATTTATATTATCCTCGCAAAACAAAATTGCTTAATAAAAATATTGTACATTAAATCAGGTATTAGATAAGAACAATATGTAAACATTATTAAGATGGTGAGTGAGTGGACAATTATTTATCTATTTATTCTATAGTGACCATAATCCTATTGTTTATATTATTTTTATTTTTATTANGGCCTTGCCCCGTTTGTATTATTATTATTTTTTTTTAAATGAAAATTTTCAAATTAAATATAAATTCAAAATTTTATAATTCAAAGCAAAAATACTTAAAATAACTACATCAATATCCAAACAAAGCAATGAAAACAAATAATGTCCAAAATTAAACAAACAATGTTCAATTTTATTTTATTTTATTTTTATTTAACTTTGCGAGACGGGTTCGAGGCTGGGCACCCTCGCCCCGCCAACTCGTCGGGGCGGAACGGATTTTTTTGCTATCTCTGCATAATACTACCATAATACTACCTTGTATTGTACATGATTGCATGATCAAAATTTGAATAGGGCTTTATTTTGTCATTATCTATATAATGAGTTGACAAATTTCTATTGTGCATTTTTTTCTCCCAAAATGCATTTTTATATCACATCAAGTGGGCCACTTTGTATGCCACGTGTGGTATTACTATGTGATATTTGTGACAATTTTTTCCTTTTTGCCCTTGTTTTGTTCTTTTGTGCATTTTCGCCCATTCAACAACTATTGATTGGAAAATGGAAAATGACAATTGTGAAAATGTAAAATCAAAAAACTGAAATTGGTACAGTTAATTGTCAAATTTGTGACAGATGAAATGACGTCATTTTGTTTGCAAAGGTCAATTTTCTTCTAAAAATGAGGACAAAATGCGCACCAAACAGGCTCTGATTTCAAATTCATTTTTAAGAAATATTATTACTATATTACACCAGAAAAAGAATAATTTATATATTCAAAATATAAATTAATAAATTTATTATAAATACAAGACAATAAATCAGGCTTTAGAAAAGGACAACGGCCTTTTTGAAAATATTATATAACATAAATTGATATGATGGTCATGGTCATGGTGAGTGGATGGACAATTATTTATCTATTTTCCTTCGTTTCTTATTTTATTAATATTAAATCTTAATATTTTGTCACCTTTAATTTTTATAATTTATATTATCCTCGCAAAACAAAATTGCTTAATAAAAATATTGTACATTAAATCAGGTATTAGATAAGAACAATATGTAAACATTATTAAGATGGTGAGTGAGTGGACAATTATTTATCTATTTATTCTATAGTGACCATAATCCTATTGTTTATATTATTTTTATTTTTATTATATTTGAATAAATTGAACCAACTTTGGTTGGGATCCATTATCGGATGTGCAAGTTGTGGCAAAAGAAATTAGTTGGAAGCTTACTTCATCGTATTGCCACTTTGATTAGGTTTTGCGAATAGAGATATACTTCATGAGATAGATACGTGTATGCCAGTGAAAAAAAAAATGTATATATATATATATTAAATGAGTAATGATCTCATAAACACTGTGCTTAGTTTATGTTAAGAATCATGTTTAGGTGGCACACTACATTAATGAGTGTAAAGAGATAGAATCCCACATCAAATAAAGATGAAAACATAGACCAATTTATAAATGTTTGGGCTACTCCTCTTAATAAGGTTGACCTTTTAAGATGAAACCTCAAATCTTAATATGGTATCAGAGCCCGTTAAACCCCAACGAGCGATTCGATCTGATTAAAACTCAAAAAAATTGAGCACGCGAATTTCAAGATTGGTCTGCTCAAACGAGCCACCATCTTGCGGGGGCATATTAAGGGATAAAATTTCACATCGAATAAATAAAAACATAGACCAATTTATAAAGGTTTGAGCTACTTCTCTTAACAAGGTTGACATTTTAAGATAGAACCCCAAATCTTAACAGTTGGTAGTCTTTTTGCTACCAAAGTACGGTGTTTAGCATAAACTAAACACGGTGTTTAGGAGATCAAATTTGTGTATATATATATATATTCGACCTCAAGGGAGTCTTATTTTACGAAATTTTGTTTCATTTCCTTTTGACACGTCTTTAGTCTCCTTCATTTCATATATCTGTTCGCAAACGTCGTAACCTCATGAAAAGCTATGACACACAAGGTTACATGCAATTTTCGCGAAAAATGTGGTGACAATATATTTAAAAAAATGAATTAACATATTCTTAGTTTTATTCACACAACCTTAGTTGCAATGATGTTATACAATGCAATCTGGAGTGTGACAAAAACAATTTTGGAGGTAGCCAACTTCGCAGTCTATTGCCTCTCATCATATTACCTCACGCTTTAATTCCACCGTGTGTAAGAATCCATCACTTCTTTGATATATATAACTAATTATCGTCAACTTAGGCGTATGGTTAGATGAGTCCTAACTTTGATATTCTTAAATGTCGATATGTAGCAATTTTTAGTCCCTTCAACATCATTGAGCATTCTTCAATACAAGGACACGCTATCTCAAATCAATTTCGTCATAGTTGAGATCACCTCATTTCTGCAAAGAAATCCCACTACATATTTAATTCGTTGAACTTCGATTTCAAGAATGTAATAATAAAAGATGTCCAACCTTAAAATCACGAAATAAATTGAATCGAGGCTTATCGATAGAAATGAGATCTTCAATCTTATTTTTGTTTTCAATGCATTGTGAGATATTAACAATACAAGTTCATATGTATGCTTGATAACCTTAGAAAATAATAAAATTTGAATTTAAACCATACTGCATTAAGTTAAATTTAAATTAAACAGTAGGAGGTGTTGGGGTGGTNCTATTCATTTGCACTAAATGATGCAATGGGTTGGAAGAGATTTGCACCAAAAATTAGATGCAATTTAGTGAATTATGGTGCAATGGGGGATGAATTGGAGATGGTCTCAGTGTCCAAATTTTAATTCAGAATTTCTATTTAGAGCCTGTTTGGTAGAGATTAAAATCGGATTAAAATTGAAAAACTAGCTGTTATTGTTGATTTTTATTAGACGAGTGAGATCCAATAACGGATATATTTTCAATTTTAATTGAATTTTAATCACTCCCAAACACGCTCCTATTTACTAGTAAGTAAACTTTTTTGCTTAACTAAACATGTTAATTCAAGAAAATTTAACTTTGGTATTAAGCCCCTATTCGGTATACATTAGAATTTTCATTATCATTCTTCTATTCATTCTCAACCACACATTCTTCAATAAAATAATATTTTTTATTACATCAATAACTTTTCCCTCCTTTTCAACCACACATTCTCCATCAATTTACTATTTAAGAATACATTCTTCTAAAATAATGTTGCTCAAACACACCCTAAATCACCAAAATTCATGAACGATAATTATTTAAAATTATTCGTATATACAAAAAAATATTTCTTAAAATTCTTGAACTATCAGCAAATGAATTGGCATACATGTTATAGAAATTTTAGTCATCACAAAAGTGTACCCCAAAAAAAAAAAAAAATGGAAAAGAAAGTTACTAGTGAAAAATAATTTATAAAATCGAAATAATTTGTTGTAGACAAAAAATTAGCTCTTAGTTAATTCTTAAAAGCTTGAGAGTTCATTATCCTCAAATTCTCGAGTATTTGTAAGAACAACCAAACATATTTTAATACATTGGACTTGATGCTTGGAGTTCGATGAATAGTATTACAATTGACCTTCAATATTGCTCAGTTTTATGTAATCAAGTCAAACTCGATAATGTAGTTTATTTTCTATGGCATATGATGGTGCAATCACTTCTTCAAACTCGTAAGCAGATTTGGTTCAATCGACAATGGCCATGGCGATGTGAGATATAGTGGTAGAAGGAGGTGGAGGTGATGGCACTAGGGTTAGAGAGACAATGTTGGTGGGTTAAAGATTGAATGAGATATAATTGGTTTCTCAACCTATTAGGGTAAATATAATTCAACCATAATTAACTAGGGTAAATATGATTATTTATAAAAAATGAGGGCAAATTTGAATTTATCTTTTTTCATAAAAGGAGGACTTTGGCGTAATTAAACCTAATAAATAAACAAACGAGAAAAATTTACAAGAAATGTATGGGCAATTCAATTTTCAGGTTTTAGTCCTTATTTGGTACACATTAAAATTTTCATTTTCATTCTTATACTCATTTTCAACCACACATTTTTCAGTAAAATAACTTTTACTTCTTTTTCTACAACACATTCTCCATTAATCTACTATGCTAAAATACATTCTTCCAAAATAATGTGGCTCAAACACACCCTTAAGTTTTAAAATTCAAAACTCAAGTATTTATTTATTAATTAAATATATTAAAGTCATAATTATACAATTAATGATCACAGATACATACTTATAAGTCATAACATCACAAATTATCAAATTAATTGGTCGCAGATTATTTCATCGTTCACAAATCAAAAAAAACTTATAGGTCATACGTTATTTGTCGGTTACAGATTTTCAAATTAGTTGGTCACAAATTATCAAATTTTTAGGTCACAAATAAACAGTTGGTCATAAATAACCAAATAGTTGATCACATATACCAAATAGTGGGTCACATACCACCACCACCAACACTATCGCCACTTGCAACTACTTTCACCTCGCCATTGTCACCACCGCCACAATAGCACCAATAGCAACACTACAACAACACCACCAAAAATCACCATCACCAGATCCAATCAACTGCCAACAAAAACCACCACAACCACAACTATCAGATATCTAGCCACCAACAACCACTCACATATTAACTATTTAATAGGTCATAAGGCACAAATGCTAACCCACTCTAACAGAAACATACTACTACCGTCACCAACGCTACCGCCACAGCCACCATTTTGCAAGCCACCAACAACTTGCACCACCACCATCGCACCACTACCACTAAAAACAACCATTTGCAAACTGAAAACAAGTAAACTACCAACAACTAACATCAAAACAACCACAAAACTCAGGCTAAATAGATCGGATTAGAAGAGGAAGGAATAACACCAAATCCCCTCCACACGTCGGCAATAGTTGGTGTTGACATCGCTAATGCGATGCTGCTGCGAACGACAGTGTTGACGGACTACATCATCGACAACAACTCTTCTGAGAACTCTCAGCAGCCCTTGATGCTAGTAGCATCGGTCGGCGCAAACTCCTTCATCACCGATCGCCAGAGTTTGAATGGGTCGTCGACGTTCGAAGAAAGAGAAGGGAGAGAAAAGAAGAGCGAGAGGGGAGAAATGTAGAGAGAATTGGGAGAGGAAAATAATTAGGGTTTAAGTGGATGAGGTAGGGTGGGTATGTAGATTAATTTAATTAATATTATTAAGATAATATTAAAAAGTTTAAATTGTTACCGGATTTTTGGGGAAAAAAAAACTCAAATCTGATTTTTGAATTGTGCATTTTAAAATTCTGGACAGGCGTAATTTCCACAAAACAAGAAAGAGGGTCTTTGCATGAAAAAGGCCCATTCATTGGGCCCAACACACTAGTTAGTAGTTACTGGACTGAAACACTGGGTATAAACCCATATAGAGCCCAGGTAGAGTACGACGTCGTATAACCCTTTTATTTCGTCTCCTATCCATTCGCAAAGCAGAACACAATTCTTTGGAAATGGCAGCACGCACTCTCTCCACAGCCCCAACCCGAATAACCCGACGCGAATGCAACCATACCAACCCATTTTTACCTACCCAGAATACTCTCGGACTACCCAGTTTACAGAATTCATGGATTGGCACCATAGCAATCAAACTCCCGATCAATTTCACCAATTTTAGACCCTTTTTACCAAAGTACCCTCCCATCAAAGCCACAGTCTCCTTCAGCCTCCCCACTGCGTTAGTCTCTTAAATTTTATATATATTGCGTTTGATGTATTTAGTATAGGATGTAGTTGTAATTTGTATAAGCTCGCATTCATGTTTTGGTTACTTTTACTTTAATAGGGATTTTAGTCCATGGAATTATAACCAATTGGGCATCCTCCCCTTTTTAAGAGTGTATTCTCTTCAACTAACCATTGGTATAGAGGACTGGTACAGGATATTTCTAGGAGAAGATGGGTTTTATGAAGCCAAGCAATTGGGAATTTGGGTTGTAGTAGACTCGGTTATGAAACGAGGGTGGAATGTAATGACTCTAATTGTATCCAACGTCTTGTTTTGTAGGTTTATAAGCCACTTGGGCACCCTCCTCTTACGAGCTAGTTTTAATTGTGAGTTCTGTCTAGTGTGCTTGTAATAAATTTTAAATATTTTTTCAAAGGGAAGCCCGATGCTAGTATATAATTCCCTGTCCAAATGTATATGGTTTACCATTGCTTGAATTTATGCTGACATGTGTGTACGCTGTCTAATCTTGACGGATTATGAGATAAAGTTATAATCTCTCCATATATTACGAGATTATAATGTCATGTCGTACTGATCTACATCTATATGCTAATTGATATTTTGACTGTAAGCCTATTATAAATTTGATAATTTATGCTATAAAGTTGTAATATTTGAATTGTGTTTATGTACATGCATAGTGTTACCCTTATCTACATTTGATGGGTTTGAAGTTTCGAATTGAGCATAATCCTGTGATCTACTTACTTGTCCTATGTATGAAGCAGTTGAGGTTTTTGTTCGTCTTGCAGAAAGCCAGAGCCAGTTGCTTCCACTGAGAAAATGCCCAAGTGAGTTTTCAGTTCTGTATTCATTTTATTTTATTTTTTTGGTGGGGGTTTGGAGGTCGGTTGATAACCTGTTTGCTGTTTATAGTGTGTTTGTTTAATCGGTATGGTTGGTTGGAATTGTGGTGCTTTGAATTTGGTTGAGTGGAATTTTAGATGGTCGTCAAAGGCTATAAAGTCATTTGCAATGGGTGAGTTGGAAGCAAGGAAGATAAAGTCCCCGACCACGGGCACCGAAGCTCTTCTCATGGGGATCTCGATCGAGGGTCAGTCGATTTTTTCTTCATATATATATATATATATATATATATATATTTGGTACTTTTTTAAGCTCTGCTCTCATTGGAATTGTTTACATATCCTTATAAATCAATGAATGGCCTACAATTGAAATGATTAGATGATATGAAAATTAATTTTTGTTGTCTTCCTTGGAGAAACAACAAAAATTCCTGTTTTTTAACGCAATGGAAAATTGCTAATTATCATGCTAGAATTGTTAAGCATGCTTGAACAAATAGTATAAGCCCAGTATTTCTAAAGATTTATTACTATAATTTTCATGTTTTATTTGGAGGAATACTGCTCATGCAATCCAATTGATATAATTTGTCGGTTCAGAAACTGTCACAGTACTTTCCAATTATCTTAGTGTAAAAAGGAAACAAACTTCAGCTTAGGGCTGTATGGAGGCTCTCTCTCATTTAGCTGCTTCAGTATAGCTGGAGATAGGAATGGCAAAATGGCTCGGGCTCGGCCCTGAAAAAGCCCGAGCCGAGCTCTATTTTGGGGCGTCGGCTCGAGCCGGCCTGGCCGTGAGTCTAAAAAAAAACTTTCCTGCCACTTTTTTTTTTTTAGTTGTAATTTTTTTTATGTTAATATTTATAGTACAAATAAATTGCACAAGTTTAAACTCTTTAAAAAAATTTTAGATTTGTCACGAATTAAAAAAAAAAAAACCGAGTCAGCTCGGGCCTCACTAAGGCCGAACATAAAGCTCGGGTCAAGCCTAAATTTTTTGGCCGAACTTTTGCTCGGCTCGGGCCAAAAGAAGCTCGAACTATTTTTACTTAAGCCAAGCCCGAGCAAAAAGTCTCGACTCGACTCGTTGACACCTCTAGCTAGAGATTTTATATGTTTTCTATTGATCGTAATGCTTTGTTTGAAAATGAATCGTAGAGCTAAGCTCATGAAATATATACAGTTACACATTTCTCTTCTTTCATTATAGTCATAGAGAAGTCTCGTTTAAAAGCTTAAAGAAGAATATATACTTGACAGCATGGTTTAAAAAGGCGTTAGTGAGCCCGCCTCACCGTGAGACGCATGTAGTATGCCTCGAGGCGGTATTTTTTTGGCTAAAAATATGAGACTCACGCCTGTAAATCTGAGGTGCACGCCTCAAGGCGCGCGTCTAATTTAAAATTTGATTTTTCAATTGTATGAAAAGAAATCAGAAGTGCCCTTATTAAAAAAGAAAAGGGCCTATTTAAAAAGGCATTTTGGGCCCAAACAAAATAATAAAATGAGGTCACATTGCTAAAGTTTAAAAAGGCGAAACTAAGTACTGAAGCGTTTTTTCGCCTCGAGGCGGATTGAGGCGTAAGCCTCACAAAAAATAAAAAATCTAAGTAAAAGAATTATAAAATAATACAAAAAAATCAAAGTTGGAACATATAGTATGGATACATGAGTTTTAGAGTTTATACAAGTGTTGGATGAAATCGTGTGTGTTAATTATATAAATCAAAACATTTATAAAATTTATAATTTTCAGATGTGTATATGAAACAACTAATTGCATGCAAGATTTACTGAACCCTAAGAAGAAGAAAACGAAAAAGAAAAAAGGAAAAACATACATGACGATACTCTTCTTGAATTCTGACTTTTGAATTTCTGTTGAATCTGTTCCCTTTTTGGTCCTCTAATTTCTGGCTGCCGTTTAGTTTTCTAGGTATTTTATT
>CAIGRF010291223.1:0-13111 GCA_903798235.1 Fraxinus ornus | reverse complement strand
TCTCCATCGTCTCGCAAGATCATCGCCCTTTTTGTTTGGACATTGAGAAGTAATGTGTCTCGATCTCAAGCACCTAAAGTATTTAATATCCCGATTCTTAGGGAGTTAGGAATCTGCCTTGGGTGTAGCTTTACTAGCAACTTCATCTCATCCCTTTGATAGCTCAGTCTACCTTTTGAAACAGGATCATCACCTTTATTTTTATCCAACTTCAGTTTCCAAGAAGAGTTAGAAGGTGAAGAATCCTATGGATATCTAGCTGCCCCTCTCCACTTCAACTGTCTCTCCACTTTTATAACTACTTGTAGCATGTCCTCTAACTTCACATAATATTACAGTTCTACCACATTAGTTATTTCCCTATTCAAACCAATCAAAAATGGGCCACGGTGGCCTCTCGATCCTCCTCAACATTCGCTTTTATCATGGGAAACTCCATCTCCTTACGATAATCCTCTACACTCCTAGATCCTTGATAAATGTTTGTAATTTTTGATAAAGATCCCTAGAGTAATGATTGGGAACGAACATCTTCATCATGGTAGCCTTCAATTCTCCACATGTTTCAATAGACCTCTTCTGATTCTTCTTCTCAGATGTTGCCCTTTGATCTTACCAAATGATGGCATAATCAGTAAAATCAATGACAACAACTTTTATCTTTTTCTTCTCCGAGTAGTTATAGCAATCAAATATAAGCTCTATCTTCTTCTCCCACTTCAAATATGCCTCTAGGTGGCTTCTTCCTTTTAATGAAAGAATTGTCATTTTAATATTGTCCATATTTCTATCAACTCCACCTCCAACATAATCTTTAACCCTCATATCATGCATATATCCTCTATTCCTCATCATTCCTATTTCCGCCTCAACTATTGCATCAGGATCAATTCCATTGTCCACTTCATTTTCACCCCCAATATCCGCTCTAGGATCGCTCCTACCCTACCTCTTTATGTTAGGAACTTCTCTAGGTTGTTTCCTAAGCAAATTAGCAAGCAATGCCTATTGCCTCTCCATCCATACCTCTTGCCTATCCATTCTATCTCCCATATCACCAAATGACATTTCAAATGTCGTATCATCTTCTCATTCATGATGACTTGACCATTCTTCCCGTTTGAAGTAAAATCGTTTCTATTAGACATCCTAAATCTAGAATAATACTTGTCTCAATACACTCGTGTATAATTCAATTTGGCTTTTCCCTCTATTAGTATCACCACTCTTATCTTTTTCCACTCAATGCTTCCTTACAAGTGCTTCAAAGAATTAATTCGATTTCAATCAAAAATTCAACCCTTGTGGAGTTCAAACAAAGAATTGAGTAAGGAAAGTGACTCTAAAATGATTCAAAAATTAGGAATTTGAACTTTGAATTGGAACACTTCAATGAAGTGTTTCTTGAATTTGGAATAGACACTTTGATTTGGTAAATTTTGAATTTGATTTTTTTTATATTTTTTATTATTTTTTCCTAAATACGCGAGAATTCAACAAAGAGCCCAAAAAATCGAAAAGGAATTGATTTGGGCACTAATTTAACCCACAAACAACTTTTGAGTCTTTTTGGTATCTTAATTGGATTGAATGACTTAAAAGACGAAGAACGAAGACGAAGACTCGGCAAAAAGAAAAAAACAAGAAATTAAATGATATAACCTTGATTTTCTGAGCCTAAACTCTGATACCAACTAATACAAACTCACGTAGCAATTGAAGTGATATTTGATAGTTTTTCTGACAAAATATATCATAAATTGTTATATTTTATATTATATAGTAAAACTCAATGGTTGAATAAAGAATCGAAAGAAAAAAGCGAAAAATGGTAAAAATGGCAAAATCTAAAGTTTGAGTACCAAATTATAAATATTCAATCCTTGATTCGGACATAAGATGATACTTTGAAAATTTCTAGGAGACAATTGGATGGAATTAGAACTCAAAAAGGAATGGAATATGATCAAAATATTATCAAAATCAATTTATAATCGCACAAGTCATATTCCAGATTTTTAGTCAAAAATTGAGACTCATTTTAGGTATAGTAAATGTCCGAATTGGAAAACTTATATTCCTAGAATAGTTGTAGATATTGGAGTTAGCTTGTTAACTCACTTTGAATCACCTCAATCGGATATCAGGAGAGAAACTTATGGTCAAAATACTGACTGATATGCACAGACTAAATTCACGCGCGAAGGCAACTTTCCTTATTCGATTGGTTTTCTTTTGGAAGCCAATTTGGATGTGTTTTCAACCAATTTTCTACTCCTATAAATACCTAACACCATAATACATATTAGAGACCTCTCATATACATCTCATACTCCAATATTCATCAATTATTATAATCAAATAAGGGAAATATATAGTTTTTGTGAGAGAATTGAATGGGACTTGCAAGAATTCAATCAAGTAAAGATTCAAACTTGATTTTTTGGGCTCAAAAAACCATTGGAAAAATTCAAAATTTCAATATTCATCTTCATTTTCTTAATTTATGAAAAATTCGGGTTATGTGTTTTCATTTAAATATGATTTTTTGTAATTTCGATATGTTAAACTAGTTTTATACATTGTTAGGATGAGATGGACCCTTGTTATGATATTTTTAATTTTTAATTAATTATTTTGACTTTAATTTGATTTGATTTGTAGATAGCTTAATCGTTTTTATCGTTCATTTCAATTACTTGATCACCAATTGAATTGTTAGTGGATTGTATCGTTTTCAAGAGTGACAATAGAATTGAAACACAATATAATAAATATTGTAAGGTTTGATAGAAGATAGAGATACACCTCTATATTTTATATTGTTTCAATAGGTGTTCTAACACTTATTAATACATTTATCATATTTGCATAGTTCATCAAGAGATAGAAAGGTCACATGAGGGGAATAAATTTGATCGCTATCTAGAGAGACTTGCAATTAAATTAGGAACATTGACCAACATGAATGATTTCAAATTGTCACTTTAATTGTTATACTAAAATGGAATAATAAGGGGGATTCTACATCTTAACAATGCATCTCACATATTTGAAAAATACATTTACTTACTTTCATTAGTTTAATCGATAATTTAGGTGTCAGTGTAGAAAAAATCACAAAATATGTTTGTTGTTCGATTAAAGTTTTAATTAATTTTAACTCGGTTAAATACATAGTTCTTGTGGGTTCGACATTCTATTCATATTATATTACTTGACCACGATTTCGTGCACTTGAGGATTTTCAAATGATCAAATTTTTGGATTCGCTGCTGGGAACTATTGTATTTAATTAGTTTTAATTAATTTTAGCTTTAATTTGATTTTTTATTGCTTTTTTATTTAGTTTCATTTATTAAAAAAATATTAGAGTATTTTCTATTTTTTTTTCATTTCCAAGACTTTGTATGCAAAATTAGAGAGCTATGATCTTGCTTACTTTGATCTAAAAATTGAACGAACATTCAGGTCGAGAAGAAGAGAACAATTAGAAGCACACCAAAAATAGTAAGCAGAGCTCATGGCAGAACAAAATCAAAATCAAAATGCTATCGGGGCGAATGAAGAAGCAGCACATCCAATTGCAGCGGCAAGAAATGAGAGTGCTAGGTTGATGGGAGATTATATGGTTCCACCAGTCGTGAAAAGCCAATCCAGTATTGTGTATCCGGCATTTGGTTAGGCAAATTTTCAGTTGAGGACGAATGTGATCAATATGTTTCAGAATGCACTACAATTCTTTGGGAGTGCTACAAATCCCAATGCTCATAACTCAAGATTTCTGGACATGTGTGCAACAATAGAATATCCAGGGGTTTTAAGTGAAGCAATTTGGCTGAGGCTTTTTCCTTACAGTTTAAGAGATTCAACTAGGGAATGGTTGGATACTTTTTCGCCTTACAGCATCACCAGCTGGAACAGTTTGAGCCAGAAATTCCTGAATAAATATTTTCTACCTAAAAGGATTGCCAAGTTGAGGGATAAAATCGCTACATTATCTCAACTCGACTCGGAGTGCTACTATGAGGTTTGGGGAAGGTACAAGGGGCTGCTCCATCAATGTCCTTAGCACGGGCTGCAAAAATGGTTCCAAGTTCNACCAGTTGGAACAGCCTAAGTCAGAAATTCCTGAACAAATACTTCCCACCAAAATGAATTGCCAGATTGAGGGATGAAATCACTACATTTTCTCAACTTGACTCGGAGTGCTACTATGAAGTTTGGGAAATATACAAGGGAGTGCTCCGCCAGTGCCCACAACATGGACTGCAAAATGGCGCCAAGTGCAATATTTCTACATTGGGCTAAATCCGAAAAGTAGGACTAATTTGACTCTGCATGCGATGGATCTATTACAAAGAGGACAACAGATCAAGTCTATCAGATCAATGAGGATTTGGTATTCACTAGTGCACCGTGGCCAATAGAAAGAATAGGTGTACAGAAAGTAGTTGGGATACATGAGATGGATCCATTGACAGCAATCTTAATGCTGGCAACTTTAGCTCAGAAAGTGGAACATTTAAGTGCAATTCAAACTGCCAGATCGAGATGCAAGTATTGTAGAGTAAATCATGAGAGTGCAGATTGCAATGTAGGTAGTCCGTTTGTCCAATCAGTGGAAGATATTAACTACACACAAAACTTCCAGAAGTAGCAAAATAAACCTTATTAAATTGTTGAACGCTACAAGAATTTAATTCTTGATAAGTTTGGAATTAATTCAATTAAAAACGAGTTGAAATTAATATGCCTCACAATAATATTTCTCAAATTGTGTCTTTTTACAATGAGAATAATAATCCTATTTATATGGAATTCATAAAACCTAGTTAAAGATGAAATTGCTACTAAAAGATATCAAAAAATATACCATAAAAGAATTTTAATTAAAATAGAAGTTTAGGCGAAATTTTAGAAAAACGCGCCTAGAAATGTACTATGCAGCCATAGACTCTCTGCCTGCGATCACATGATCCGATTGACAGCCTTCAATTGTGGTTCGGTATGGAGGGATGCTGCCATATGCCTATTTAGACTATGCGGTTACATAGCATTCTCGTTTAACTCCCTCGTTTGTTGCTTAAACAAAGTTGATCCACGTTGTTCCCTCTTTCAAGTCCAATATAAAACTTGTCATTTTGCTTGTTATGATCGATGTTTCATCTACCGTAACTTGAACAAGTAATCATATGGTTTCTTTGACATTCTTTGCTCGCAACCTAATCATTGGTCCTTCCTACACGATTAACGAGTCATTGTCCTTGCTAACTCCCGCATCATGGTCCTCAATAGAAAATGTTTTGAACTCAATTGTAATTACTTTGGAAATTGGATTTTTTGATTTTTTTTTTCTTGGTCTGTTCGGTCTAAAAGTAGATTTTTTCTATTTTATTAAAAGAATGTGTCCACACGTTGTATAGTCTCAATTTTGGAGGATACTATAAAATGCTTGAATGTTTAAAACACCAAGTTCTTGAAATCAAAAACTAAAAGTCCGTCGTTTAGAAAGTTGAAAGTTCGTAATTAAAATCGGAATCAAGATTTAATTATCAAATTTGGATAAATTCTTAATATAAGTTTCTTGATTATAATATATACGTAAACATTTAGTAACGATATTGAATTTTTGAAAATTTTAATTTTCTAAACAATTTTGTTCCGTACTTAAAAATAGTTCAATACAAAAATCTACTAAAATTTATGTCAGATTTTTTATTTGTGTAATGTTATTTGACTTAAATAGGTAGGGTGGAAAAAATGATAAAACAAAATCATAACCAAATCAAATCGAGCAGTTCAGTTCGATTCTACAAAAAAATTAATGATTTTAGTTTTTAGAATTGAGAACCATTTGGATTTAGTTTTGGTTTTGGTTTTGGTTCTGGTTCTTGTTCTAATTCAATTTTATTTTTTGAACCAAGAACCAAACTCAATATTTAAATTTCATTATTTTAAATATATTTACAAATTAGTGAATAACAATTCATACCCAAAAATTCAAAATTCAATTGGAAATCAAGACAAAAAGATCATGTACCTTACATTTCTCATTTCTCAATGTAGAGATTGTAGACTCCAATTCATTTTGGAGACTCAAATCCTAATTCATTTCTATTGTTCTCTCCTTTTCAATACATCGATATGGAAACCAACAACTCCCACCTTTCATCTATTGTCACATTCAGTCAATATCGTCGCATGAATTTCTAAAATTGAAGTATCAACATTCGATTCTTCTTCCTCAAATGTTATCTCTCTTTTTTTTCTCAATCAGTAATAAAATTAGAACCAAATCAACTGAACCAGAACTGAATGGTTCTATTCCATTTGGTTCCATATCTTTAAAAAGCCTATTTGGTTCCATTATCAAAGAAACTATCGATTTATGGTTCGGTTCGATTATCTTGAAACCAACACAAAATGAAACCATATCCACCCCCAATAAATAGGAGTAATTTTGCAAATACTATTTCAAAAAAAAATGGAAAATGGAAAAGAAAAAATAATTGGTTAGTATGTTTCGATAGATCTTATAACTTTATATTGAGCCGTTCTCGCTTGTAGTGTGATGGAAGTCAACAAATGGGGCGGGTTCGGGGCGCGGGCTTGTCTCGTTTAATTTTTTTTTCAAAAATTTTCAGTTAACTAATTTTTTTTTAAAATTTGTAGTTAATTATTTTTTTTTCTTCACGGGGCGGGTTCAAGGCGCTTCGGGGCGAGGCACCTCCTCCCCGACTCACCCCACCCCACCAATCCGTCGGGGAGGGTTTTTTTGGCCCCATTCGGGGCGGGGTGGGTTTTTTTGCCATCTCTAGCCGGACCGAATGTTGATCATTGACTGTAAATGCCTTCAACCGCTGCCAATAAAAGAGCATAGAAAATAGTTTATTAGTATTTACTTATTAATGTGTGTTTGTTTGTGGTGGGGGGTTGTTCTCCCGAGTCACGTGTTGCACTCATCACAATTTAAAATTGAAAATATTTTGTAGCATTAATAGATCAACTAATTCAATTTTTATCTCATTCCAAACATCTAGGCACATCAAAATGAATCTTACCTGTTCATTCAACTTCGTCTAGGACCAACCAGTTAGCACACCTTTATTAAATTACTTCATTTAATATTGGTATAGTCTCCTATTCACAAAGCACAATTATCGAGTCTAAAAATGCTAAAAACCATCTCAATCATAAATTGTATTTGCAGTATGTGCTATATAACTATAGCATCAATATAGCTTAATTCCCTCTAGCCTCACATTCATCTGCCTCCCGTTCTGTATCAGGAAACTAAAATATCACATCCACCATATTAGTCTAAGCATAGTTGCGAGTGTAGTACTTTAAAATCTACTATTTTCTAATACGCGAGCAGGGATGGATACTCATATTAGCCTCATTCAGCATCAATATCACCCAATTAAAGGGTTAAATAGAAAGTCAATCAAACTCATTTAGTCATTCCCCAATTTATACGCTAAAAAACGCTTCTTTGCAGTGAGCATTAATACCCCCCCTATGGAAAACCTTCAACAGAAACGGTGTTGTTTTCCTTTGAGTTTACAAGTGCATTCCCACATTTTCTCAGAAACGAGATACCCTAAATAGAAATAAGAGAAAAGGAAGGAAAATTAAAGCAACAAGAAACTCAACCTGCAATGAATTCTTCAATAAATTAGACAACATTCTGTTATCTGCATCTTGTCACAACCTAATTTATATTGGGCCTATTTTTTTTTTTTTTTTTTAAAAAAGGCCCAACTCTCTTAACCCAAAACAAAAGGGCCAAAAAAAGAGGCACAAATCCCGTTTTCTCTCTGTAACAGTGACCCGGTGGCTGGCAGTATTGAAGACTCCGACGGATCCAGCACGGACGGTCGCCCCCCTCGCCAGGTGTTGGGTCCGCCCTGGATATGAAGTGTTCAATATACGAAATATTTAGGGTCCATTTGATTGCAAAAATGGAATTGAGTGGAAAGAAAATGAATTTTAAGAAATTGAATTACCTAGAACTTGTTTTACTGAGAATTGTCAATTAATTGTGTTTAATTGTTATAATTTTTCACCTGAAAATATTGCAATTTTAAATATTTTGGTGTTCGTTTGACTTTATTTTTCATAAAAATTGTCCATTAAAGTGATATAATTTGTTACATTTGGAGATATAATTTATTTCCATTAAAAAAAAAGTTGTCCAGAAAAACTTTTCCCACCAAACACATGGGAAAAACTTTTCCTCAAAAACCAAGAAAATGGAAATTTAGTCAATCAAACATGCAAAAAGGTAGAAATGAAATTTAATTTCCATCTTCCATGAAAAAGAAAGTCAAATCAAACATGGCCTTAGATATTTGGGCTGCAATTGGAATTTAATTTCCATCTTCCATGAAAAAGAAAGCCAAATCAAACATGGCCTTAGATATTTAGGCTGCAAGAAATTGCAAGTGCAGTTGTGATGTGTATGCATGCCAATTTGGGTTGGTTGTGATGGTCATGCTTATGTGGGTGTTGTAAGGCATGTGGTCATTATTGGCAGCTCACATTCATGAACTTGCGTGCGCGAGTATATTTTGCATTCGTGCATAGGAATTTGGTAGTGATGTGTTCTCCTTGCTTTTTTTTTTTTTTTTTTTTTTTTTTTCCCTTCTTAGCTGTGGGTGAGGAGTGTGAAGATATCTCTATAGTATTATGTAGAGTGAAGCTGATGGAGATTCTTATTCTATCCCTAATTCTCCTATCTTCAATTCTCTTTTCCCCTTCATCTTCTTACATAAATTTAGTGATTCTTGATTGTTTGATACAAGCATTGTGCATCAGAAACACAACGTAGATAAACTAAAATAGTCAAAGAGCAGTATCAAAATATAATATTTTAGCTTCAACTAGTGATTGATCACATATTCTGCTCTCCGACCCGTGGAACTGCGAGGGAGTAACAAGAAATGAGATAGGCATGGTATTAATATAGAAAGCATTTATGAGTGGATGTTCATACCCACTCACACAGAGGAAGTGTTAATCCCTCGATATTCTTATCGGTAACGTTCTCAAGTGTCTCATACACTATCTTGCCCCCATGTTTAGGTATTGGCACTGTCCATCCCTAGAACTCTCAGCTTCATTGATATTGGAGCCCTCGATCTCAACTTTCGAGGTCGGTACCTCATCCTGCCTAGACAGATGACCCATTAGGTAATGGAGCTTGAACTTATCATAACTCAAAAGCTTAGGGGGAGGAGGATCTCTTCCAGCTATCCACTCATTTAGTTCCGACCCTTCCTGAATCTCATAGACATGTATCATCATTCGTAGGGGATCGTCGGGATGTGCCTCAATATGAATTCACAAGTGAAATTTGCTTTGCAGAATGATATTTTAGTTTAGTTGTAATTACGAAGGCCTTCAATAGCATTTGTAATTGGTCATGTTTATCCGCTTGCAACCTTGAATAGTTTCGTTTCTGTAAGGCCAAGAACACACAATATTAGATCGAGAAACCAAGATTTGAAAATCTTCTCAAAAAAGTAAAGTGGAGAAAATAAAGATAACACAATCGATTTATTTCGGCCTAAGCCTCGGAGATTCGACGACCACTTCTAACGCCTATATCCCTGTTGAGCATCCAATATTTTGGATATATACTGGGTTCCACTATATAGCCCAAAATGGCAACAAAGATTACAAGAATGTTCAGCCAAAACACTAAGTACAGAAACTAAACACCTATATCTCAAATACAACTATAGATCCGCAAGATTCACACAAGAATTTCCTCAAAACCTCAACACCACAACATGAAAGAACAAACACTTTCACAAAATGTTCACTCAGAATACCACTTTACAGAGGCTAACTATTACAGATCATTCTTATCAAATCAGTAATTTGAGAAGAAAACAATAGAGAGAACAAAACTAGAGAGTTTCCTTTTAAGCAGTGTAACCAGAGAGAAAAGAGAATGAAAACCCTAGCCTCAAAACGAAGCCAAATGAACATCCATATATGATAGAACCATCCAGAATGTAATCCAATGGTGCAAATCATAACACATGTCACCATCCAGTTAAAAGTGTGATTTTAACAAAGTTGCAACACCCAGAAACACGACTTTACTCAAATTATGGGAGCACCATTCGAACAAGTTTCGAATCCCACATTCTCCATTTTGCTACAAGAATTTGGGATATAGTGTAGTCAAAAGCATAATCTCAACAATTTTAATTTACTCTAAGTACCTGTACATGTATTACAAAGAATCAACAGATAAAATTTTCAAATAGTTTACAAACTTATTCAAAGGAATCACTTTTGTACCCATATTACTTTCAACTTTCTAAACGACGGATTTTTAGCTTTTGATTTCAAGAACTTGGTGCTTTAAACATTCAAGCATTTTATGGTATCCTCCAAAATTGAGACTATACAACGTGTGGACGCATTCTTTTAATAAAATAGAAAAAATCTACTTTTAGACCGAACGGACCAAGAAAAAAAATCAAGAAACAACTTTCCAATTTTTCTCCTCTCTAAAAACGTTTGGGACATTTTAACAAGTGAATTTGACTCTCTTTATGTGCCTATATGGGCAGAAAGGCCTTGTCCTAGTCCAAATCAAATTAGGCCTCGGTTTGGTATAATTAAACAGGTAATCCTAAGCTTTAATTATAATTACAGATAAATCCAATTTCCAAAGTAATTACAATTGAGTTCAAAACATTTTCTATTGAGGACCATGATACGGGAGTTAGCAAGGACAATGACTCGTTGATAGTGTAGGAAGGATCAATGATTAGGTTGTGAGCAAAGAATGTCAAAGAAACCATAGGATTACTTGTTCAAGTTACGGTAGATGAAACATCGATCATAAAAAGCAAAATGACAAGTTTTAACCTCGGACTTGAAAGAGGGAACAAGGTGGATCAACTTTGTTTAAGCAACAGACGAGGGAGTTGAACGAGAATGCTATGCAACCGCATAGTCTAAATAGGCATATGGCATAATCCCTCCATACCGAACCATAATTGAAGGCTGTCAATCGGATCATGTGACCGCAGGCAGAGAGTCTATGGCTGCATAGTACATTTCTAGGCGCGTTTTTCTAAAATTTCGCCTAAACTTCTATTTTAATTAAAATTCTTTTATGGTATCTTTTTTGATATCTTTTAGTAGCAATTTCATCTTTAACTAGGTTTTATGAATTCCATATAAATAGGATTATTATTTTCATTGTAAAAAGACACAATTTGAGAAATATTATTGTGAGGCATATTACTTTCAACTCGTTTTTAATTGAATTAATTCCGAACTAATCAAGAATTAAATTCTTGTAGCGTTCAACAATTTAAGTAAGGTTTATTTTGCTACTTCTGAAAGTTTTGTGTGTAGTTTACTTCTTCCACTGATTGGACAAACGGACTACCTACATTGCAATCCGCGCTCTCATGATTCCATCTACAATACTTGCATCTCGGTCTTGCTGTTTGAATTGCACTCAAATGTTCCACTTTCTGAGCTAAAGCTACCAGCTGCGTTGAGATTGCTGTCAATGGATCCATCTCATGTATCCCAACTACTTTCCGTACACCTATTCTTTCTGTTGGCCACGGTGCACTAGTGAATGCCAAATCCTCATTGATCTAATAGACTTGATCCGTTGTCCTCTTTGTAATAGATCAATCGCANATAGACTTGATCCGTTGTCCTCTTTGTAATAGATCAATCGCATGCAGAGTCAAATTAGTCCTACTTTTCGGATTTAGCCCAATGTAGAAATATTGAACTTGGAACCATTTTTGCAGCCGTGCTAAGGACATTGACGGAACAGCCCCTTGTACCTTCCCCAAACTTTATAGTAGCACTCCGAGTCGAGTTGAGAGAATATAGTGATTTTATCCCTCAACTTGGCAATCCTTTTAGGTGGAAAATATTTATTCAGGAATTTCTGGCTCAAGCTGTTCCAGCTGGTAACGTTGTGAGGCGGAAAAGTATCCAACCATTCCCTAGTTGAATCTCTTAAAGTGTAAGGAAAAAGTCTCAGCCGGATTGCTTCACTTGAAACCCCTGGATATTCTATTGTTGTACACATATCCAGAAATCTTGAGTTATGAGCATTGGGATTTGTAGCACTCCCAAAGAATTGTAGTGCATTCTGAAACATATTGATCACATTCGTCCTCAATTGAAAATTTGCCTGACCAAATGTCGGATACACAATACTGGATTGGCCTTCCACGACTGGTGGAACCATATAATCTCCCATCAACCTAGCATTCTCATTTCTTGCCACTGCAATTGGATGGGCTACTTCTTCATTCGCCCCGATAGCAATTTGATTTTTATTTTGTTCTGTCATGAGCTCTGCTTACTGTTTTTGGTGTGCTTCTAATTGTTCTCTTCTTCTCGACCTGAATATTCATTCAATTTTCAGATCAAAGTGAGCAAGATCACAGCTCTCGAATTTTGCATACAAAGTCTTGGAAATGAAAAAAAATAGAAAATACTCTAATATTTTTTTAATAAATGAAACTAAATAAAAAAGCAATAAAAAAAATCAAATTAAAGCTAAAATTAATTAAAACTAATTAAATGCAATAGTTTCCAGGAGCGGATCCAAAAATTTGATCATTTGAAAATCCACAAGTGCACGAGATCGTGGTTAAGTAATATAATGATGAATAGAGTGTCGAACCAAATACACGATGAATAACCTAAAGTGAAAAGTTTGTCTATTCATACAAAATAGTTTTGCTTTTCCTACCAAATTTGTTACTCAAACTTCGATTATCCCAAAGTCGCCAACTCTAAAACAAGAAAAATCAAGTAATTAGAATGTGCTTTAAAAAAAAAAAAATCAATTTTTGTTACTTAAAAATGAAGCAACTTTTATACAGGGAAGAAATATGTATTTTTAAAAAATTACTTAAAAAAAGGTTTAAAATCGCAAACGTGTCTGACTAAACTCAAAAAGTTTATGAAGCAACTTTACTTATTTATTTTAATCTCCGTCAAATATGCTTTTATCGTTTTCAAGAAGCCTACTTTGATATATAACGAAGAAATCAGTAGAAGAATCAAAGAGATTGGCATTATTTATTTGGAATGCAGA
>CAIGRF010291191.1:7355-17434 GCA_903798235.1 Fraxinus ornus | reverse complement strand
AGTGGAGGGCTTCAGGCTGCGAAGTGGAGTTGTGGTTTGTGGAGCAGTGGAGGCGATTCAGGCGAAGACGAAGTGGAGGGCTCAGGGATGGAGGCGATTCAATCAGGCGATGGGTGCGAATGGCGGAATGGGAGGGCTGGAGACTGGAGTGATTTGGGTAGGAGGTTTAAATTTTTGGGTATAGGATTGGGCTGGGTAGTTGGACAGTTCATTGGGTATTATAAAAGTTAGTTTGAGCTTTTTCTTTGGGCTGGGACTTAAGCCTATAACTAAAAAAAAAAAAAAAAATTAGCCCAAAAGTTCAGGGTGGGCCTGTGCCCACCCTGTGCCTTACTGGGCTCCGCCCCTGGCCCCTCCTTAGTATGACTTAAAATCAAAATTTTAATACATTTTGATAAAATTTAATGAAATGTGTGATTGTAGAATCATAGGGCCCATAAAATATAACATTAAGATTAATTGTTGACTTTGAATTAAAATAAAATTAAAATTTTAGTTCCACCAAACATGGACTTATTGAATTTTATTAGTGGAATCCCTCCGTACATGAATATTATGAAATAAGTTGGTCAATCTTGTTGAATTATGTGTCCTAAGACACTTGAGGAAAAAGAAAAATGTCCAACATACCAAATTTCAGTAAAACTAGGAGCTTAATGTACGTGTTTTCATTTGATATTTGTTATGTCTGAAATAACGAGATTCGACCCAAACTACACCTAGAGGGGGGTGAATAAGTGTAAATGCAAAATTATTAATTTTAATTAACTAACAACAAGTCACCAATTAATTAATTATAGATGGTTAAGCAATCAGTTAAATTGTCTTATATTTGAATACAAAGAAATATTAAACTAATAACAAAAGCAGTAAATCAAGCACAATATGATCATGGAGAACCCCCAATTGGGTAAAAACTCCAGACACTTTGCCAGTCAAAAGTCCACTAGAAATGATTTTCAAACTTAAAGTCTACCGACTATACAACGACACGTATTATTTGATCTCCTGACTGCAATTCCAACAGCTCTCCTGGATTATGTGCTCTTACACCAACTCCCAGCTATATTTTCTAAAGCTCTCCTAGATTACGATTACGCTATCCTGCATTAACTTTTAGATTTGTAGAATCGTCTATTTTATGCAGATGCACGAAGAACACCGCGTTCTTCACCAACTGGAACTCAGTCATCTTCCCTTGATCTTCAGAAACTCTGACAGATATGGAGGAAGCAGCAATTTGGTATTTGGATTCAATATCAGATTTTTTTCTCACCTCCAAGAACAATATACATTGTAATATGAAGATTGAATGAATTAGAGGATGAAAATAATATAGAGGCAATGTGTTTTCTCAATAATTATCTTTAGAAAAATCGTTTTGTAGATATTTATAGGCAGGTTATGGAATGAATGGCTGGGCAAAAAGCCTTTAAAAACGAATTAAAAAATTTCGGGATAACAATGTCGCTCGAGCGAAGGGCTAGCGATAGTTGAGCGACAGGATGTCGCTTGAGCGAAGGCGAGGCGACAGTCTAGCGACGAGATTTTTGTTTTTGAAGTTCGAGCCAAACTTTGACGACAGTCTAGCAAAAAAAAAGCTCCGTTTTTCCTTCTTTCCCATTCTTGAACCCTAGATCTAAAATATCCAACTTTCACTAATTGCACACTGCTCCTTGATACAACATATCAATTCTAGTTCTTTTTGTTCACATAATAGCCAATTACATTAAATACCTAACAAACTCCCCCTTTGACATTCTGTGACAAAACTACAATCTAAGTCAAGACGGTATTAAAATTACAGACTCAAAATCAACGACACAACTTATAACTGTCTTGAATGAATTCTATATTTCATTTTTTAGTACCTTTTTCTGAAATAGACAACTCAAATACCAAGTGTAAAATGTAAGTGAAACAGGATCAAGAATAAACATAGTTCAAGCAGTTCAAGTGTAAAAGTGATTTGAGCAGTTTGTAATTCATATTGCATGTTTTCAGTTTCATAACATATGCTACCAATGCAACCCAACATATCAAAACAAACATTGACACTACTAAAACACCAAAAACTTAATTTAGCAAAACTGAAAATATATCACGTAATCAAACGTTTTAGATACATTAAGTAGATGAAAACATATACATTATTGTGAAAGCACAAAATATCTACGACATCAAAAACTATATCATCTACACCATCTACCTTATCTATCTATACTCCCCCAATTTGTTACAAAATGACAAGGGAAGAGCAAAAATCTATGCAACATCGTCTGAATCAGTCCTCTCCTTGGAAGTTGTGCCATCATCCCAGTGGCGACGAATCCAATAAAGCCTACGCTGAATATATCCAATAGCATCCCGAAGCGTAGTAAACTCGACAATGTGTCGATCAACTATAGCCTGCAGCTGTGTAAACTTTGCCATCATCCGAGCCCGTGCTTGATCAGCACAGTCATCTGTCCCATAAGTGCAACAGAAGGTCAATGAGAATAGATGCAGAAGGTGGAACAGACTCGATAAGAGGAGAAACTGAATCAGTGGGAAGAGGAGCAGAAGTAGACGATGATGGAATATTAGAGGACGGAGGAGCAAAGGAAAAAGTAGGGAAATCCACTCTTAGGACTGTCACTAACCTATATATCAAACATGCATAAGGCAACCCTACCCTCGTCCCAGCGACACGAAAATCCCGCAAAATCTGCTGGCAAATGAAAGAGGGTAAATCAATAGAATCACCACGCAGAAGGGCGTATAAAAATCGAGCATTCTCCATAGGTAATGAAGAAGTATGAAACACGGGCCAAAGATTTGCGTACACAATGCGCAATAGAATCTGACGATCAGTAAGAAGAGAACTAGTGAGAATTACACTGGGACCTTCCTCCAACAGTGTGTTAAACACCGTCGAACGGACTAAAGAGTCCGTCAGAAGAGAATCAGGGATTACGTAAGGAAATAAGAGATGAAAGACTCTGGGAATGTGAGTTATGCTCGACACAATATCGGGAGTAATCTTAATCGTCTTACCGATAAAAAAGTCTCTAAAAGATGAACTGCTAACGTCGTGAATGTTAGCATAAAAATCATGAATAAGTAGACTCGATGGAGGGACTAACTCGACCAACAATGGCTTCCAACCCCGGGAAGTGGAGATAGCAGCGAGGTCGAAGGATATATCGAATATAATGTCCTCGCGCTCAAATAAAACTGGTCTCAAAGATCTTGGGTGAGAGCAGAAATGAACCTAGACCTACTGAAAGAGGTGGAGGTACCAGGTGACGTAGCAGTAGTACGAGCTCTCTTAGGTGGCACTGAAACGAGTAAGACCAATATATCAATACCTCAATATGATATGCAAGATATGCATGAAATGCATGAATACATGCAAAACGAGGCAAACAAGGTAAATGCAACGTGCCTTAGATTGAATACACAACGACATACAGTGATGCGTAGATGTAGGTGACATGAGGATATGACACGTGACGCGATGTCATACCGTAGTAATGTGACGTCACCTTGCGGTACCAATACGAACGACAATGCAAATGATATCAACATAAAATGACACACGGCCAACTAACACACCAAACAATAAACCATGCATCAAACACACAACACTTAAAGGAAATACTCCAAAATCCACCAAATCAACTTCCAAACTAAGGAAATATACGCCCAAACTAGAAATGAAGTAGCCAAACTCTCCATAACACCAATCCTCAACCCACAATCAGGCACCAACAAATCCTAATCCAACTTCTATCAAACTAAATGAGAATGAGGAAATGGGATGAAGAACAAAAATTATACCTTGAAATGGGCGTCAAATTAGACCAAAAATCCAACACGTGCAAGATTGTGAAAAAATAGATGACATTGTATGATAATGAAGCAAATATGAGATGCGAATGCCAAAGCTAGAAGCAAGAATGACCAATAATTAAAAACTCCAAAGTAATTCGAAAAAATGGAAGAGAAAGGGTTTAAGAAACTTACCTTAGAAAATTCGTTGATACAATGAAATTGCACCTTAATGAAGTGATTTAGGATGTTTAAAGTGTTGAGATTGTAGAATTTTGATATGGGTGATTGAATTTTTTTGGAAAATCAAGAGAAAAATGGAATAATATGCATAAAATCCTTGAAAAATAACGTTAAAATTCAAAAAAGGCGATATGTCGCTCGAGCGATAGTCGAGTGATAAGCTAGCGAGGCAGCTTCGACTTTTATCACTCGAGTGTGGCTCAACGATGAGACAACGAAAATTTGTTGACAAAAATAGTACTCAATTTTTTAAAATAATGAAAATAACATTATTTTTTTTCTTTTCTCAACAATATTTAAATTTAGCAAATTAAGCTCTTGTCAACCTGATGAACTTCAACCATTGTATTATTCACAAGTAGAGCATTATTAATCAAAACTTTCCCACATACTTAATTCAGTTCAAAATGGAGTAAAGTGTATAAGTGACTCACGCATGTTAAGTGCCACTATTCTCTTGTGAACATGACTCTAAACTTTAAATTTGTGAGAAATGACATGCAGATATCACTGTTAAATAAGAAGTTTCCTTACTAATGAAAGTCAAATCTATAAGATTTTTGGGACCTGAAAATGAGCTCAATTACATAAATATTTTTATTTTCTCCCCTTGAATTTGAGCATATAATTTTTATGTCATTTTTCTCATATATTGCATCTTATGTGCAAACTATTGTCCAATAAGCGATTAAATTGACCATTGTAACGAGCTTTAGGCCGATTAATCCAACCATAGGCACCAGGTTATAAGAAACCCCTCAGACTTAATTACTCAAGTTAAATAGGCTTTGAACAAAAGTATAAGATGAACCAGAATCCCCTTTTTTATTGAATAATACAGGGAGATTTATCATGAGCTAAGGTCATCTAAATGTAGGTCAATTCATGTTCAAGATCACCTTACCAATAGATGACAGTCATCCCAAATCTCACACAAGTGGTCCAGATTCACTCGCAAGATCACAGTGTTTGCAGTGGAGATGGTGCATGAAGAAACATATACTCAATACTCCACATTAAACTGAACAAAGTAATGGAAATGACAATGTAGAACAGATAAATGTATACTTGGTCACAAATGCTATGTTTTAGCGCACCATTAAGTGTCTAGAGCCCAAAAACAAATTTTTTATTTTATTTTATTTTTTTATTAAATGTATTTTTTTACAAAATAATACTAAAAAAAATAAAATAAAAGCACAACACACAATAAAGACAAAAACACAAGCAAGTGGGATGCATGCAAAAACGAATGGACTCAATGAACTACATATGCATGCACCTAAGACTTGAATCACGGCGAAATATGAATGATCTTACCTTTAAGAGCATGATCACTCTCACGACCTTCTAGGTCGCTCTTTTTAACCCAATTCTTCTTAGAAGTAGAAGTGATTTTAGTTAACTGAGTCATTATCTCAATTAAGTGACTAACTTGATTGGCGAGAAAGTTAACTTTGCTAGAGAAGTCCTGACTTTTACTTCTAGTCACAAGTTTACGACACCTAGGTCTTGTATGTCCCAGTACACCACAATGGTGACAAGTGGGAATAAACCTAGGCTCATACCTGCTAGGAGTTTGTTGCCGATGTGTAGGAAGATTGACCCTACGATGTTTAGTATGTCTCGATCCTAAGGCATACTTGACCTTTGGTTCAGGATAACTAGTATTCCGAGCTTTGTTAGTGGCCGGGACGAAAATGGTCTTGGATGTATTAACAGTAGTATTACGATTATGAATGTAACCCAGACCATGCATATTTTCTGCAGGCTTGTTCATCCCCAACAGATTATCCAATTTCTGCGAACTACTCATGAATGATTGGATTTGAGTGTTAGATTTTTCAAGATCGCTCGTTAGGCATTTAACTTTTGCTTCCAAGTTCTCATTAACATGCTTCAACTCACTTAATTTTTTTGGTAGAGTTTTGAAGGTCACCTATGAGTTTTTCTTTTTCTTTTTCCTAATCATTAACCTTTTTTAGAATAGCTTTATTGACCTTTTTTTTAATCTTAAGACTCCCCTTAAATAATTCACGATAAGATTCGTGAATATCAGGTTCATCCTCCGACTCTTTCTCGAATTTTTCACTCCGTTCATCACTTTCAATCTTATCAGTCTCCTTATCAGACTCAATCGTGGCTATAGAAGTAAAGGCCATGAAATTTGGTTCATCCTCACCACCAGATGTATCACTTTGAGTAATAAAATCTAATTCCTCATCACTCAAGGTCACTGTTAATGCCTTACGTCTTTCTTTATTAGAATCTTTCTCAGATTAGGACATTCATTCCTATAGTGACCATAACCCTGACACTCCTAACATCGAACATATTGATTTTTTCTTAATGGAGCTCCTAGAGGTATTTTTCTCATGTCTATCTTTCGATACTTTATTAGGGACTTCATTTCTTCGCTCTTGAGGCTTTCTCCTTTTCCTCATTACCTTCTAAATTTTTTAACGAAATAAGCTATTTCGTCGTCTCTAAGCTCTCAGTATCAGTAGACTCAATCTCTTTTTCTCTAATGGTATTCATGACAATGGATTTAACCTTTTTAGATTAAGAAATGGTAAGTTCATAAGCTTGTAGAGATCCTATGAGTTCTTCCATTTTTACAGCATCTTTACTCTCTTCAGTCGCGGTGACTTTAGGCCTAAACCTTTCAGGTAGGGATCTAAGGACTTTTCTAACGATCTTGGACTCGGGGATCCTTTCACCTAGGTTGAAACTCAAATTGACTATATCATTAAGCTTAGCATAGAAATCATCAAATGATTCATCATCCGCCATCCTAATTTCTTTAAACCTAAATGTTAACATCTACACTTTAGATTTTTTTCACAATTTTAGTTCTCTTGTATGTGGCTTCTAAAATGTTCCAAACTTTTTTTAGTAGTTTCATACATCAACACTCTACTAAACTCTTCCATAGACACAACCATGAATAGGGAATGTAAGGCTTTGCTATTCTAGTTACACTCATCTAAGTTCGTTTTAGTCCACAACGAAATATCAGTAGTTGAAGGAGGAGTCTACCCGGTTTGAACACTCATCCAAAACTTTAAGGAAAGCTCTCATTCGAACTTTCCAATAAGTATAGTTGTTTCCATCTAAAAATGGAGGCACAAACAATGACTTACTCATCTAAAACAATAAATGGTCAAAAATTTAATTAAGGCTTTGATACAAATTGAAATAACGAGATTCGACCCAAATTATACCTAGAGGGGGGTGAATATGTGTAAATGCAGAATTTATTAATTTTAATTAACTTGCAATAAGTCACCAATTAATTAATTATAGCTGGTTAAACAATTAGTTAAATTGTCCCATATTTGAATACCGTAAAATATTAAACTAATAACAAAAGCAGTGAATCACGCCCAATATAATCACGGAGAAACCTCAACTGAGTAAAAACTTCAGGCACTTTACCAGTCAAAAATCCACTACAAACGATTTTCAAACTTACAGTCTACGAGACTAGACGACGACATGTACTATCTGATCTCCTGACTGCAATTCCAACAACTCTCCTGAATTATGTACTCCTGCACCAACTCCCAACTGTATTTTTCAAACCTCTCCTGGATTGCGTTATCTTCCAACAACTCCTAACTTTGTTGAATCGTCTATCTAATGTGAATGCACAAAGAACACCACATTCTTCAACAACGAAACTCCAGTTACCTTTCCTTGATCTGCAGAAACTCTGACAAATGCAGAAGAAGCAACAACTTGGTATTTGGATTCAAAATCAGATGTTTTTCTCACCGCCAAGAACAATACACTTTGTAATATGAAGTTTGAATGAATCAGAGGATGAAAATAATATGGAGGCAATGTGTTTTCACAATAATCAACCTTAGAAAAATCGTTCTGTGGTTTTAGGATATTTATAGGTAGGTTATGAAATGAATGACTGGGCAAAAAGCTTTTAAAAAATGAATTTAAATATTCCCGAAAAATAATGTTGCTCGAGCGAAGGCGAGGCGACAGTCTAGTGACGATATTTCTGTTTTTGAAGCTTGAGCCAAGCCTTGACGACAGTTTAGCGAAAATCCGCGCAGTTTTTCCTTCTTTTCCATTCTGGAACCCTAGACCTAAAATACCCAACTTTCACTAATTGCACACTACTTCTTGACTTTTTACAACAATCAATTCTAGTCCTTTTTGTTCACAGAATAGCCAATCACATTAAATACCTAATAATGTCATTAGTCTAGTTAGCAGGTTTCAATCTAATCTTGAAAGAGGACATTGAAAAGCCGTTAAACGGATACTGAGATACTTGAGGAATTACTACTAGTTATTCCTTATGCAATCAAGAGAATGATTTGCGTTTTAAATGATAAGCAAATGTTTAATGAGACAGAAATCTAGATGATCACAAATCAACTTTGGGATGTACATTTAATAATGGCATCATCTTTTCGTGTAGCCAAAAAACAAACATGCATTTCATACGGGGCAAATACCAAGATTTAAAGGTCCTAGACAACTATTTATTATGAGGCCCTCTAACAATTTTTTTTACAAATATAACAATATTTAAATAATTAAATAATTAATACTTTTATATTAAAAAGAAGATTTTATGCAATTCAAAAGATAGAGCAGCAAATTAAATTTCTCATTCATGTCTTCAAATTTCTGCATAAATCTCATTAATTATTTTGTAAAAATAAAAATAATAATTAGTCATCGTTTGATATACATTATTTTTAAAATACATTTTTCTTTTTATTATTTTTTATCACACTTTTTTTCATAAAAAAAATATTACATGCAAACCCAAAATTTGAGGCCCAAAGCAAAGCCGACGCTGATTTCATTGTTTACGATAGATGCAAAATTTGTGGCATGTACTTCAAGAGTATAAGAAAATGTTTGGTTAAGGAGATTCTTTCAGTATCAAAGGGTCTTTAATGATGATGTGAGGTATACATCAAATTTATTGCAATAGCCAAGATACTATTGCATATACTAAAGATCATAAGTATCATGACAAAACCAAATAAATTGATATAAAATATAATTTTGTGTGAGATATCATAGAAAAAAAAAAACAAAACAAAACAAAAACAAAAAGAAGTGACTTTACTGTACATCTCTATGCATCATATGATAGCTGATTCGCTTACTAAATCGATACGCATCTTGTAAACTCTTAAAATGTTATTAATGAACAAATCTTTTTAAGTTTGTATATAAGTTGTAATCCTTTATTGTGATTACTTATGAGCCATTTGTTTACACACATAAAAAGCATGTCAAACATGTGAAAATTGGCTCACGTACATGAGTAATCACCTTAGATATTTTGTGATACGACGAATGAGATAAAGTGACACTGTTGTATACGTAATTTAAATGCCTTGATAAAAAAGTTAAAATGAGATTACTATAATTAATTGAAATGGATTTTGATGTCCATTAAACTTGTTTAGCTACCGATCTGGTTCTCGATTGTGATTATATAAATGAATAAATATAAGGAGAATTTAAGTTAGGAATATAGGAATGTTTTAAACTAAGATACACACTATTTATTTAAGTTATAGGATATGACATACTCTTTAAGAAAATGGAGAAAATACCGTACGACATGTTCTGTAACAATCAATGTAAAATGAAAGAATTGATCTTTACTTCTTCATTGCGTGAGTCATTGAGGTGTGTATATAAATACACACATACATCACTTATATACCCTTATGATTTCAAACTGTTTTTCAATACTTTATTATATTATTGCTAATTTATTATAATGTCAATGATCAAAAATGATTTGGTCTTAGTCAATCTTACATGATATGTCTATGAAGTCAGCTATTTAAAAGTTCAGAGATTTGAGTAAGAAAAAAAAGGCTATTCTATTTAACATGCTTGCATTAATCGATTGGATAATTGTGTTAACTATTTTGGATTTTGAACACAATTGTGAATATATGGTGTCAAAGTTCAAGTATGTACTTGTTAATTAAGGGATAAAAAAAAAAAAAAAAAAAAAAAAAAAA
>CAIGRF010291142.1:6290-17609 GCA_903798235.1 Fraxinus ornus | reverse complement strand
GCTAGACGAACGCGTTTTTAATTTAACGTTAGTGTTTAAAATTTTAGCGACACATTTTCGAGAAATAATTTTATATTATTTAAAAAGTCCTCGGTCGCTACAACTACTCTGTAGAATCACCTCAAATTTCAAAAAATCATAATGATTCTAAAATTCACCAAATTGGGCTGTAACATACCTCAAAACATAATCAAACCCTAATGCTTCTAAAGAATGTCATTTGCTAGATTGTAGATTGTACACTTTCTACTATGCTAAAAGCATACTCAACAAAATCAGCATCCACATACATTTTACCACTGGGTCCGTCCCTAGCAATTAAATACACTAGCATCGCATGTAATGGTGGTAAAACGACATTATTCATATCTCCTGAACTCCAATGAACAGTATTCTTCAAATCCGACCATTTACGAGCTCTTAGAGGTATTGTACCAAAATGAATGTCCACCACGGTACTGAACCTGTGCTGATTGACCCTTCTAGATTCTGCACGACCCTGCAAGATGTATGACTGAGACCTTTTCTATCCCTCCAATACAGTTGGGACCCCTTACAAACCTTAAAAGTTTCACCTCTACCAAAGAACTCATAACCCTTTGAATCAAAGATAGACAATGAGATGAGATTCTTCTTTAAATTCGAAACATGTCGATCCTGACCAAGTGTTCTAATTGTCCCATACAATAGCTTCAATCGTACGTATCAATTCCTACAACCCGACAAGGCGTGTTGTATCTCATAACCACGACACCTTTGAAAACGGTTTCATATATAGTAAACAAGTTCTTGTTATGACACATATGAAACATACGCTAAATCCAAAATTTAATCCTCATCTGGTTTAGATTCGATGTCAGAAATAACAAAGAGATCTCCCTCATTTACAATGTTCTCTACGAGGTCTCATTCACCTGAAGTCTCTATTTGCTTACAATATCGACTTGCAGCCAACCTTTCTTTATTTTGCAATTTGTAGCAATCATTTTTCAAGTGCCTCCTTCTTGAATTTAGACTTCGATCTGTCCCTTCCAGAACCACCATGAGCAACAAGGCACTTTCCATCTCGACATCTGAAACCATATGATCCATGTTCTCTTTTGAGAACAAAACATCATACGCATCCTCAATGGTGAGAGTATCATGACTATACAAGATTACGTCTCTGAATGAAGAAAACGAAGCATGCAACGAACACAATAGGATCAAGATCAAATATTCTTCATCATACTTTACTCTCAAAGTTTCCAAATCAGCGATGATCTCTTTAAATACAATCATGTGATCTTCCAATGATCCTCCTTCTGCCATCCGATGAGAGTATAAACGCTGCTTGAGATGCAATTTGCTTGTTAGACTTTTAGTCATGTACAATTGCCCCAACTTCAACCATAAAACAGTTGCTACCCTCCTTCAAAACGTCCCAAAGAATGGTATTCGATAGATGAAGATGATTGTGAGAAACTGTCTTCTTATCCTTCTGTAATTTCTCTTCCACGATCAAAGTTAAGGGCATCTTGTCAATTCCCAACAATACATCATCAAAATCCTACTGTACGAGTACTGCACACATCTTAACCTACTAAATCGAAAATCTAGTGCTTCGATCCAAAAGTGGAATGTCATATTTCATGGAAACCGTCACGAACAAAAAACCTCAAACAAATCAAACACTGTGCTCTTGCAACACTATTGAACCTAGACTCTAATACCACTTGTTGTGAAACAAACAAAATACTAGAATCTCTATGATACCACTTGTTGGTTAATTATACCCAAAATCTTTGATATCAATTGTTGAAAATTCAAGGATCACTTATCACTCAATATCAAGTGGATATAAAACTAACCACTAGATTGAGATATTGAAGTTATATGTCAAAATAATGAAATATTTGATCACAAGCAAACAAATAAAAAAAGACAAGAAAATATGACAGATAAATTAGGAGATTTTATTGCACCAACAATAATAGAAAAATATACAATTGATCCTAAAGTTCTAGTAATCTCATTTCTTTCATTTATTAAATTGTACAAAAGAGTTTAATATTTATAGTGAATATGTAGGGGATGTCTAAACCATCTCAATAGAGTTGTTGATGAAAGTATGATACAAAAAAATCAAGTTCAAAACAAACTTCAATTCCCAATAGGCTTCAAAAATAAAATTTCAACTTGACATATGACTCCAATAGCAATCCAAATTGAATATTCTTGACTTGCACTTCAATTAGAAATTTTTCAATTACTTCAACAAGGAATTCGAATCACATCGAAATTTTAATTATATATATGGATTATGGTACGCGTACCAAACTTTTTACATAATCTTTTATCGAATTGACGAGTGGCGAGCGCCCTGTAAAAAGTTATGTGCAAATAAATTTTTTGTGTGTGAGTGTCAGTAATTACACTTGCAAAATAGAAATCATTGATGATATTTTGGCAAGCTCATGTTGTAAAGATTAAAGAACTTCTCTCGATAAATTGACAGCACAATATTTAATAGTCAATATTGTCGTGTCGGAAGAGGGACCTTCGTCAGCTGATCTTATCCCAGAGGGAATCTTCATTAATTTTCCTTTTATCTTTTGTCTTTTAAGGCAATTTTGAATCCGTTGAATGAGGGTCCCTTAATACACGGCATAAAGACAAATACATAAATAAATCCTAAATTTGCTCTGAACTGAATTCTAAAATGGCATTCACGTCCACGAGGTGATATCCAGGCGAGCCCCATATGAATTTCTAGACATATTACGATATGGCTTGCCTAGGATATCGTGTAAAATACCGTAAATGCCNCCAAGGTCCTTGCTTCTATAAGTCAACTTGCTAAGATATTGCAGTGGGCTTTGCAAACAAAATAGAATGTATAGAGTTGTTCTGGTTGAATGCCTTTTAATTTCATGAGCATAATTAAAATACTTATGAAAAATATTGTGTTAATTATACCCAAAATCTTTGATATCAATTGTTGAAAATTCAAGGATCACTTATCACTCAATATCAAGTGGATATAAAACTAACCACTAGATTGAGATATTGAAGTTATATGTCAAAATAATGAAATATTTGATCACAAGCAAACAAATAAAAAAAGACAAGAAAATATGACAGATAAATTAGGAGATTTTATTGCACCAACAATAATAGAAAAATATACAATTGATCCTAAAGTTCTAGTAATCTCATTTCTTTCATTTATTAAATTGTACAAAAGAGTTTAATATTTATAGTGAATATGTAGGGGATGTCTAAACCATCTCAATAGAGTTGTTGATGAAAGTATGATACAAAAAAATCAAGTTCAAAACAAACTTCAATTCCCAATAGGCTTCAAAAATAAAATTTCAACTTGACATATGACTCCAATAGCAATCCAAATTGAATATTCTTGACTTGCACTTCAATTAGAAATTTTTCAATTACTTCAACAAGGAATTCGAATCACATCGAAATTTTAATTATATATATGGATTATGGTACGCGTACCAAACTTTTTACATAATCTTTTATCGAATTGACGAGTGGCGAGCGCCCTGTAAAAAGTTATGTGCAAATAAATTTTTTGTGTGTGAGTGTCAGTAATTACACTTGCAAAATAGAAATCATTGATGATATTTTGGCAAGCTCATGTTGTAAAGATTAAAGAACTTCTCTCGATAAATTGACAGCACAATATTTAATAGTCAATATTGTCGTGTCGGAAGAGGGACCTTCGTCAGCTGATCTTATCCCAGAGGGAATCTTCATTAATTTTCCTTTTATCTTTTGTCTTTTAAGGCAATTTTGAATCCGTTGAATGAGGGTCCCTTAATACACGGCATAAAGACAAATACATAAATAAATCCTAAATTTGCTCTGAACTGAATTCTAAAATGGCATTCACGTCCACAAGGTGATATCCAGGCGAGCCCCATATGAATTTCTAGACATATTACGATATGGCTTGCCTAGGATATCGTGTAAAATACCGTAAATGCCCTTTCACGTTTTTTTCATTTCTGTCCCCACATTTTTCCTCAAAGGTGTACAGTTGTGAAAAACGAGCTTAGGCACTAAGCCTGCCTTTGTCATTTAATACACTTCACATTTTTCTACGTGTTTTAGATTTATAAAAGTTTGATAACTGACTTTATCACTCACTTTACACTTTTTCAAACGGTGCATATAACATGTTTGGCTTAACTTTTTCGAACTTATAAGTTGATTATCTATCAATTTATTAATAAATTTCATGAGACTTGTAACTTATAATCTACTAAATGTTTTATATAGTATGGATCATAAACGTCACAAGGCGTCATATTTGAGTGTTTGACGTGTTGAATTTGTAGTTTCATACAGAAGATGTTCTTATAACTTGTTTTGTATGATAGACTAGATGTTAGTAAATAGTTTTAAACTTTAAAAAGTGAAATTAATATTTTATGCACAATAATATAACATCATTGTATATATAAAATTTACAATTACATTTTTATCTCGTTCGTTCAGATTATAATTGTTACTCAACTCTATAAAAAAAGAGAGATCATTGTTATAATAAAATTACACTAACTATTAATTATTTTCTGTTATTTTTTTCTTTTCCTCTTAATTTTATAAAAATATTTCTTTTTTTTTTTTTTTTTGGTAAAATCTCTTTTCTTCTCGACGCACATTTACCTATAAAGTTTAAATGAACCGATCTTAAACAAGTGACTAAAAAGTGTGCAATGATACAAACAAGTATATTTCCCAGGGGCGGACCTACTTGAGGACCAGTAGGGGTCGCCGCCCCCACTCAATTTTCAGATTTTTTTCCCAAGATTTTTTGATTCTGCCCTCATTGAACTTCATTCTTGAGTCCGCCCCTGAATTATTTTCTATACTAAATTAAAAATAAAAAAAATAGTAATAATAAGAAATTTTACTAAAGACTTGTTTAACGCAAATTTTTTAAAAAATAAAAAAATTGTAAATATATATTTTATGGGACCCACAATTTTTCTATAATTTTTAACTGCACTTTTTAAAAAAAAAAAAAAAAAAAGATTTATTCACTTGAAAAAATATGTATCAAACAAGCAAACGATAAATGTCTCTCTCAACATTTGTTGATTGTTAGTGTTGAGGATACCATAATATCTGATTTTGGCCTAGTGAAGTATGAGAAACTTTATAGTAATTGAGATAGTGATGCACATGGAGTCCACCAATTTGGAGCACGGCATCCTTTTTTTACCCAACATACACGAGTCGTTTGACTAGTTGACTTGGTCCGTTGGTAGGACATGTAACCGAGACCCGGCGTCGACGTTGATCTTAGGTGGTCCGTATACGCGGTTCTATGGGAGCCAGTTTGGTCTAAAGTCATTGTTCAATTGCCACTTGGAATTCTTAAGGAGAAAAGTTGAAGTCTCAATGGGGTTAAATATAAACCCCAACATCATATTCTAAGCTCTTAGATCAAATGCAAGTGAATTTTTAAGGTTTTTATATTATACAATTATTTGAATTGTCAGCTTGAAGTCGTTTATTCTTTGTTGTGCAAACATGAACGGTAAAATCAAAAAGAAGAAAAACGATAAGATCGATGCATAAAAATTTAAGTGATTTGATAATGTGTTTACACCTACTTTATAGCGTGAATATTTCTCTGACTTCGAATATGGTTCCATAAAGTTGTTTATAATAGAACTCTAAACTTGAGATTACCACGTCCTCTCTATTCCATCAACTAACACCCCAAATATAAAAATATGAGCCACCTGATCAACACTCTTGTTCGTTAGCTACAACTCTCATACAAGCTCTGACGATTCATTCATCTGGCCGGAAAGTAGAATCACTTTTGATTCTACAATATTTTCTCTATTATTCACCCAAATTCTTTCATTTCCCTCATTTCCTTTAAACACAACTCACAAGCATTCATGGATTTCAACGTACAAATTTAATGACGAATTGAAATAAATATATATTATCTATTAGACATTGGACCAAATGTCCATAAACACTGGACATGTCCCGTCTAGCTGGTAGGTGGTTGATGGCCAAAACAACACAAAGTTGTTCTTGTTGGGGACCAAATTTGTACACAAGTAACGTGACATAACAACACAACTCACAAGCATTCACATGTTTTCGTTGACATAACAATCTGGTTTATTGAACGATTAATTTACTTTCGACAAATTTATGTTGTTTTGGATTTGACACGAGGCATGTTGATGAGGGACTAAATTTGTTGTTGACAAGTCTCTTTTCGAATTTAATATGATAATTCAGAACATATCGTGTCGTAATAAATAGCTTAATTTATTAACTTTTTCAACTTTTGGCACCATCCCATTAAGTTTTTCCGTGTTGTTTAGTGGAATTATTAATTTTCAACCTCAAATCAATTGGTCAACAACAAAAAAGTCATAATTTAGGTACAAGGTATTGACCAATTATTATTGTTCCAAATGTACTTTAGGAGTTTACTTAGAAAAAATGGTTTTGAAGATTGTACAATGCCGCCAAGCAAGACTTGAAGAAATTGGCTCGAATTATAAGTGAGCCCAAAGTAATCATTTTTACACCGAAATTTTAAGTTATTCAATTAAAAGATTGGTAGGTAAGTCAAGTACAAGTCATCGAGTAATAAATTATCAAGGGAATGCTTTTTTTACAAGTAAGAAAATTACACGTGCGTGCATTTAGTCTAATTGCGTGCAAAGTTCGAACGATTTTTATTAGAGAGCTTGGTTGGAAACATCTCATGTCGAGATTGTTTGCTGGGATATAATCTTTATTTTTATTATTTTGATTGCTAGAGAGTAGGAAGATAAATTTTAAGCTCCCGTTTGTTCTGCATTTTCAACCAATTTGTATGAAAATTGTGACCGTTGCACAGGTTCTCTAGCCGACGTTTGTGACCGTTTTGTGTGATGATGTGGCCCATTAGTTTGAATAAAACGGTCAGAAATTTTCTACTAGTTGGTTGAAAATGCAGAACAAACAGGGGCTAAATTCATCACAGATCCATGATTGGATTGTTATATATGCATTAAATTATTACATAAACTGGGGACAGACTTAACTTACACGTGGTTGAAAAGTAGAGAAAATCTTGAAAAAATGCGAAAAATAATTTTAAGAGAATGTTTAATTGAAAATCAGTATGAGAGAGAATTGATTCTCAAATAATCAAAATTAAACAAACTCTCTGATTGTTTTATGGAGAAAAAAAACTCAATAATAAGTAATAACAAAATATGGATATCTCAATTATAACAAACTAATGCGCGCAACATATACTCACACGCATAATATGGTTTCACTACAGACTGCGTAATGTAAACTTTAGAGTATTTCGAATATTGAGTAACATATCCAGAATATTTTAATAAAAGCCGGAATTAATAATTCGATGAGGATAGGGTGGTAGGTGATGGCCATAATCAGCAAATTAGGTCATTGTGCTATGTATGGAACCCTCCATGTGCTTTGGTTTGTCATTTGTGTAGAAATTAAGTTATGTTATTAGTATTGGGGATAAAAATTGACCTAATATGATGGTGTAAGGGAGATGGACATTTGCATTTGGACTTACTTTTTCTAGTGATTGGTGCCTTTTGAGCAACATGTTCTTCTTTCTTTATTTCCAAAATCAAAATATTATATCGATTTCTTCTCTCTTTAGCACTTTAAAGTGATATCAAGCCATTATTTTCCAGGAAGATTTCTCTTTGATCTTTTAACTTATTGATAGGATAACGAGTTGATCGTTAATGTTTAAAAGCTTGCTGAAGCGTGTGTTATAGTTGCAACTTGCAAGATCAAGTCTTTAAAGACGAAACCATTTAAATATTTGTTAAACCTAACATGGTGTTTGTATGTCCATCTTTATGAAATGGGATTTTACTTTTGTCTAGAAATTAGAATTGACAGTTGTTGCCGTGAAGGTCATACAACATGATAAGTGCGTTTTTTACACTAATATATGTCACAAAACGTGGATTATTGTGGAAAAGTAAACGTGAATATGATTTAATTCTGTATAATTTGTGTTTTGTAGGCTAAAAACAATGAACGTGGTGAAAATTCGAAAAAACAAGCGAAATATGGCTAAAATGAAGCAAAATCAAAGTTTGAAGACTTAAGTGCAAATACCGAAAAATTGATCGGTCTCACGATGAAAATTTGAGAGTGTTAGATATCAATTGGATGAGGAAGGAAGCCAAATGGATGGAATATAGTCGAAGTACTATCACATATCAACTTTCAGTCGAAAATGTTATGCTTCGACTTTTTAGTTTCAGTTTGAGACCCATTTCTGGCATAGAAAATGTTCGAATTTGAAAAGTTATACTTCTGAAAGATTTGTATCCCTTTGAATTAGTTTTCCAACACATTTTGAGTCATCTTAATCGGATATCGGTAGAGAAAGACACGACCAAAATACTAAACACTGTCCGACGAAAAAATTTATAATTATATGGTCGCATAGTTTAAAATCCATGCAACCACATAGAAGGCTTTAGAGAATTTCAAGGGAATACTTATTGTTCTATGCGACCAAATTCAACATAACTATGTAGTCGTATAGTGTTTTTCTGGGAATTTCTGATTTCCTTATTTCGTTCCAACTCTTATGGAAACCAATCTTTGGACATCTATATAAATTACAAAACCGTCCAAAAACTCGAAGGAGACCTAGATGACGAAATTCTCAAAATGGAGAACATAGAACGAGGCAAAAAAAAAAAAAAAAAATCATCCATAATGCGTGAAGATCCAAATCCATAATTAATTGAGTGATGTCGTTTCTTGATTCTTTTTCATGTTTTCTTCTTTCTACTATACTAGGCCAGGTTAATCAGTACTAGGTGAACGATGAACCTTGTAATTTGATGTTTTGATCTTTAATTTTATATATTTAATGCAAAAACACGGTTTTGAATTATAGAATTATTTTTATGAATTAATTGCCTTCATAATTATAGTGCACGATAATTATGTGAGTTTGATGGTTTTTTTCATGCATTCGAGAGAAGAAAAATAAATTCGACATATATAAATCATCATAAGGTTCGATAGGGGATAGAAATATACCGCTATACATTATGTGAATCTCTAAGTATTCATAAAACCGCATACATTCTTGTATATTCGCATCCGTCATAGAGATATAGTCGGATCGTATGTGAGAGTTAGTCCAATATTACTTGAGAGAGATTGCTGGATAGGATAGGAACATTGATTTGTCATAATTAGATTCGTGTTGTCAAATTATAAAACTATGGTTAGAAATAATTATTACTTGGAGATTCGGGGTCCTAGTGCGTCCTTCATTCATAAATTACATAAAATTTGTATTCAACCATCAATTGCATTTAGTTTAGTAATTCACACTTGCATCGTAGTTGATTTAATTCTAGTTAATATTATCGTTCCAGTTAAGGTCGTAGTAAATATAAATCAAATTAAACAAATCTCAGTGAGAACAATACCCGGATTCAAAAAGTCTACTTTATTACTTGTCAACGATCCGTACACTTACGGGAGTTCACATTCGAAATATATTTTCACGTGACACAACAATTTCATAAAGACTTGGATGCATTCTGACTAATCTTAAAATTATAATGAAAAATTCGATCGCAACTTTTGCAATGATCCAATGGCGTCATAGCAATTCCTCATGTCGCAAAGAACTTGATTAGCAAAATCGCAAGTGCATGATATCACCTCAAGTAGTAAAAGAGAGTCGTGAGTTCCAGTGTCGATTCCACAAGAATTGCACTACCAATTACTGAAATTGATAATTCCAACTATATCTAAACAATTGATTTTAATGTGATTTTTTCACTAAAACTACTAAAAACCAATAAAAGCAAGTATATATTTGTTGAATTCTATGAACTTGAGATGTTAGGATTTCATGATTCCACCGTAGTTTACCTCATCCAATTTCACTCTTTAAGATTTTGGCAGTAAACAATCATGCAATAGATTATTTTTTTCTAATTTATTTGACACTATCTCTCGAGTAAAATCAAAACTACTTAATTATAGAAATATACTAGGTTTGTATTTGAATTATAAATGTAACTAAGCAAATTAAATAACTAGAAAATCCTCATGAGATCATACAAATCATAGGATTATATATCTCTATCTCATATCCAAATCTATGGTTTTCGTAGTTTCAGTCTAGACTCATAAATCTCATATGAGTCTCGTTGTGGTCCGCAAATCATTTAAACGGTGACTAAGCGTTTAAAGACACCAAATTTAACAAAAAACAAGAGCATAGAAGATACCATTAAAGTGAAAATCCGAAGGTATAAATTAGATAATTAAAACCAGACGATATTTGTCCGTCGTAACTATAAAGTTACCGAACACGTTTATCAAATATAAACCCATAGAATTGAAGAAGTACATCACCATACTAAGAACAAGAGAGGAGTTCAGATCGAATATTCAATATTAAAGTTGAATCATGAGTCTTGCTTTCTCCTACAAAACTTCTCCTCGAGTAGTGACCAACCATAGACCATTTTCATCACATTTTGTCCTTTTCAGCACCTTAATCTCCAATATTGTCTAGGGCTGAGAGTAGTTCTGAAACACAAATCAATAGAAATTAGAGTAAAAAGTTAAGAGACCAACTTTTTGTAACAATCCGACGGGGACATGTTGTGACGATCCAACGGCAGTGAAAGGTGCGGTATCCAGTTACGCATCAAAACGGGATCATTGTTTCGGCAGCCTCATCTATTTCCTCATTCTTTAATTTGTGTGGTCCTCAACTGAAACTTTTTATTTCATCTCTGGTAGTGGTCCAATTGTTCGTGCTATTAGTATGATGTAAAACCCTGGTTTATTTATTTAATTATTCTTTTGGTTTAAGCAGAAGCTACTTAAATTCGCATGCACTTATATCGAGCATGTTTGGCAAATCTTACAAGTATTGGGATTCGTAATGTGTGTGGTTAAAAAATAAATCAAATAATAATCACCATTCTTATTCATTTGCTTATTATTTATTTGGCTTATTAGGTGTAGGGCCCACACATTCCCTTATCTTTGTCCACACATTTTTGTGAGTCCCGGTGCTAATAAGATACCGAATAATGCTAGGCTGCCAGGGAGGGTGTCAATTCGCATGAACTTGTATCGAGCATGTTTGGCAAATCTTACAAGTATTGGGATTTGTAATGTGCATTGATAAAAAAATAAATCAAATAAGTATCACCATTCTTACCCACTTGCTTATTACTTATTCGGCTTAGGATAATTCTTCTTGTACATCAGGGGAGCCATAATGGTGTCCAT